>VDFB02065516.1:0-20437 GCA_007258455.2 Sequoia sempervirens
CAAGTATGTGCTACCCTATCCAATGCGGAGTGAGGGGCGACCATATGACGGAGTGATTACAGAAAGCAAAGCTTGAATTGAAATGCTGAAAGCTGAAAACTACTCAACACCCAGAATGTGCTTGCTCACCCAGAATGGGAAGTAGCTACCATAGGGCGGAGATTTATCTATTACAAACTTCAAATGAAATTGAGAATTACAACCAGATTTGCACAAGAAAGAAAGACTGCCAGTACTACTGTCAGTTTTACAAATTAGAAGTATTCGCCTGCCAAACTCTTGTGAAATTACAGGATCAGTATTACATCATTGAGAACCACTCGTATCTTGGATAGTGATATCAAAACCACAATGCTTTCAAGGATCAAATACTGATTTATGTTTTCTGTTACAAATCTGCTCATTAAATGCATAAACAGCAGTCTAATGAATGACTTAAATGCTCATATCTTCCACGTATGACCTCCGATTGACTAGAGATTAAATGCACTAAGCCTTAACCAAGTAGACGCCTAAGATGAGACCCTGAAAACAGATCTAAAACCCACACATGAATTATGCACGAATCCCAATGCCATTAAATGGTACGGCCCAGCTGAAGAATTCGACTTGGCATTAAAATTCAATACACAACATTAAAATCTATAAATTGGAGAAAATGAACGCTCCTTACAAACTTAAAGATTGATGCAATACCCAGAACTAGCATTTTTGTATTTTTTGAGATATGAGTAAAAACATGGATCTGCTGTATCAAATCAGCAACTCCAGAAAAGTTATGAAATGCAAAAACTGAACTTCAAGCAATAACTCTACAACAATGCAAAACTTACTATAAAACCACTCAAAAATCGAACCTCTCCACTAGGTGCTGTCTCTCAAGCACGAAGTCGAGCCCAGACTAGGAGGCATTCATTCCTCGAAGAATTCCCGCAACCATTTCGGCAGCATAACATTAGCATAGACCAAAGATGATGAAATGATGCTCAACTCCTTCCTTTTATAATTTTCCAGTTGACCTCTCAAACCCTAAAATCCGCTTTTAGGTCAAAATCCACTCTCCTCAAGGATGGGCGCACTTTCTCTTCAAGTCTTAAGAAATGATATTTTAAATGAATATCAACTTTGATAATTACGCCCCTCATAACATTGCTTTGACTTTGGGAAATATTAAAATAATCTTTTAATGAGGGCGCCACCCTCAAAGACCCCCTTTTTTAAAACAACATTAAGTCATTAATCTAGGCCCATGGTCAACGTTAAAATATAATATTTAAAACGTGACTTTTTAATTAAATGACTTAACTTATCCCTCCGGATGTGCCCTGAAGCCAATACTGCACCAAACATCTGACCAAACTGAAGCAGGAAGTCAACCGAGCTGAACTCATCTGGAAAGCTGCCAAAAATAGAATTTACTAAAAATAGTAAATTCCAAAATGTACTCTGAATGCCGAGATGAACATACCCCTGCGAAGCTCTCTGAAAACCCAGAAAGAATCCGCCATTGAATCCATCATCTCTGAGCAAAGACCTTCTCAAAATTAGGAAATCCTAATTTAACCTTCCGACTAGCCTTCGGGTTCCCAACAAAAAGGCCAACGGTCACTGGAACAATCAGGTTTGAGAAGGGAACATTACAATCCGCCCTTCCCAAAATTGCTTGTCCGCAAGCAATACCACCACAACTCCAGAAATTTGAAAACTAATCCATACGCAACAAGTATGATCCCTGGTTCCCAAATGCGTCTCAGGAAAAACCCACCATGCCGATGCTGCACCACTCTGATCACATCAATGAAAATATCATGCCAATGCTGCATTGACTCCCCTTGTAACTCCAAGGTGTTACCATCTATGATACTCAAACTGGAAGATCTTAAAGGAGGGAAATCAAAATCATGCAACATCTCATGTCCACGATGCCCCGAATTAACAGTATCAACCATACTACTGTCAATCAGAATTCTAAGCAATAGGAAGGATAGTCTACTCAAATCAAACTTGAATTCTTCAGCATACCTCCACATGATAACAAACGGAACCATGACTGCAAATGTGTCATCTTCAAATCTTTTTGCAAAGAGGAAGGCAATCCTTTGCAAAAGCTCAACAAATTCAAACTCAGGACTCCGCAGGAATTCCCTATGCCTCAACTGAATTATCATGGCACAACTATGAAGTCTGAAGAATTTTTTCACAACCCCAACCCCAAGAGTCTCAAAATATAGATTCAAAGTATGGGGTAGCTCATTGTCATGAACCAATAATGAAAATAAACCATCAGAATTTGCATTACAAACCTCCAAAGTCGCTGAAAAACACGCTAAAGCCATCTCCATCAGAAAACTACCACTTCTTTGATCAGGAGTGAGGTACCAACTCTCCTGAATGAAAGTAACTCCATAAGTAAGGTGGCTGGTCTGCCTCCAACCAGCAAACTCGTGTCTCAAAATCTGCCCTTGTCTGAGCTGAAAGTCACTTCCAAGAACTACCGATCGTTGATCTTTCCAACCCAAATTCAAAATTTCTCTCCAATCCATTTGTTGATGAACAAACGGAACCATCAAGTAGCTGGAAATGAAGGGAACAACATCAACAAGTCTGGAAGTTTGTTCCTTATCCCTCCAAGCGTCTTTTCCATAAGTAATAAACTCTGACAACCCAAGTTGAGAATCCCAAACATGGATACTCAACTGGAAGTGATTTTCAACACACTGCAAAGAAATCTCTACACATTCCAAAGTGCTAGTGAAAACCAAGTGCCTTCTCACGAAACTGATGCCCCTTCTAGTAAATCCTTGAAGCTTAACCATGAAAGCTTCCACATTAAGGGAGTATGAAACATAGAGTGGCTTCAATTTCCGCTCCCAAAACTGATCAATATGATTCCAAACATCATTCCACCCAAGGGATGGATTGTCAAGAGTGCAACTACCAAAGTCTAGTTCACCTTTTCCCCATTCCTCCTGAGTAGTAGGTCTGAAATCTTCACTCGTTGCTGCTGTGATGAAGTTACCAATAGCTACCAAGACTTGTCTCTTCAACACCTTGATGTCATAGATGTTAAAATTACCTTGCTTCATCACCTCCCATGTAGAACCTTCATCCTCAGAGCCACTTATGCATCCATTACTACTCAACATACGTGGCACATCCTCATGGAGTGATATCGAAGCAACCAAGCACTGGAAACCAAAATCAGTTTCATTCTCCATTTCATCCTCTACTTCATAGAGAGGATTATCATAACTTTTCTCATCACCTTCTTGAAAAAGAGGATTGTCATAAACTTGAAAGTCATTCCTTTCGTCTTGCTGCTCCAAATCTGCACATGCAACCTTTGATTTTCTTGTGAAACCTTCAAGATCAAACTCCTCTTGAAGACTATCAATCTCATCAATTACTTGCTTGATTTCTCCAGCTCTTCGTGCATCCTCTTGCTCCTTGAAAAGTTTGAAATCTGCAAACTGGTCTTCAACCTTTCTTAGAGCCAACTGAGTGTCTTTCAACTCGTCCTCTGTTGATTTAAGCTCCAAGGTGAGCTCTTCAACCATACTCTCCCTTTCTTCGAAAACAATGGAGGCCTTCTTTGCAGATTCAACGGCATGATCTTGATCTTCAATCAAGTGTATGTATGCTGATTTCAATGACTCCAACGAGCCTCTGATAAGTCGCAAGTTAGGAAGAGCAACTTCATCCTTAACTCCACTTCGTCTCTCTTCAGACTGAGCCTTCCAATAGAGATCATCAACCAAATTGTGTGTGCGATCAAATAGGGATAGCGTTTGTACTTCTTTTCCAAAAGATACCTTGCATTGATCTTCCCACTCATGAACATGCAAAGACGGTGAACTGCTGATAAGCTGCAACTGAAAATCAGAACTTCGTTCCTTGCCCTTGCTGCCCTCTTTGCTACTCCAACATTCTTGTACTTCACCACCAACTAGCAGAGAATGCTCATCATCATAAAAAGCATCATACTCCACAAATTCTTCAACCCATTGCTTGCAACCAGCTTCGTGTATTGATAAATCTAATTTGTGTTTAATAACACTTTCAAACTCTCCATCTTCAAGAGCCATATGGACTTCTAGCTCTTCTTCTTCATCACGGCCTCCTTGATCAAACATTAGACCAGTATCCAACCTGCTCAAGGAATCATGTTTGTCCGCTGTTCGGAAAGTTTCTGTAACCACAAATTCCTCTTTAGTGGCTGCAACCACTCCAAAGAGATCATTATGGAATTTTGTGGAACAATCTTCTTCTTCAAAGACAACTTCGCCTCCAAGGGCCACCTCATAGTCTACTGTGCAACCTGGTTCTTGTTCTTCATCAGGATCAAAGGGAAACTTATCCCACACGGGTTCTTTAACATAACTTGATGCCATCACACCCGGATCCCAAATGCTAGTGAGCTGATTAAGATGATCAACTGGAAAAAACTTATCATGCTCCCCTTGTAGTGATGACTCTTTGAATAAGTCAAGTCCTAATTCACTTAAGCTGAAATCATCAAAAATGTTTTTCTCCAATGGCTCAGTTTGCTGATCAATCCCATGACCAACAATGTCACCCCCGAAATGAAGTGAAGAATCTTCAATGTTTGGTGTTTGAAAAACTTCATCTTCATTATCTTCTATGGAACCCTCATGAGAGATTATGTTGCTGATTTCCTTATGTGGAACTTCTCGGGAAGTTGAGACAGCAACAAGAGCCAATCTATCCCTCACTAAATCTTCAACAAGAGGAGGTACAAACACATCGAAATCATTACCAACATCACCACTTTGGTAACGGTCATAAGCTGATTCAAAGACACCAATAGTATTTCCTTCAACTTGCTCTTCTTCACTTGCTATCACATGCAAGTCAAAGGGCGTATTATGAGGCTCTTCCACACACTCTTCAACTGTCACGTTTTCTCCTTCGAGCTCACGATCATTTTGATGTGATATGTGCACCTTGTTTGTGCCATCTTCAATGCTAGATGACTGATTTTTCTCTTCAACCTGCATATTTGTCGGCTGCAATCCACAAATAGGCACTTCATCTCCTTCCTTCTTTGATTCTTCGAACATAGCTTGTTCTGCTTCCCTTTTTATCCTTTCCTAATGTGGTCCACCATCTTCCACTTTTCGGGCTCCACTGACGCCACACACTTCAAATGGGAATCAAATGAAACATTGTACCTACAATCATCTGGCATGGTTTGATATTGCTCACGGAGTTTGACAGCCTCATCTTCGCATTGTCTTTTAAACTGTCTGGCATATTCAATGAAGTCCCTTACGACATCACTAACCTTTCCTTCCTCCGATGCCATAGTTGAATCTGACTTCTCACGACCCATAGGCCTTAGAAAATGCAACATCTTTGAAACTTCTGAAAACTAATACTGAACTCAGCTCTAACCTCTGATGTAGAATCTGTTTTCTCTGTCAAGTGAACTCTGATGGGCACAGGATGGCAGGATCTTGGCTCTGATACCACTGAAGTATTCCGAGCCAAATTTTTTCTTTAATTATCAGATTACAACATTACAATCAAGTACCCGTTAAGGTTAGGAGATAAACCCAAACGTACTGAAACAACTCTAACCAGTATGGCGCCGGTGACGGCGAGCATTGGTCAGAGGATCTAAACAAACTGCTTATGCTGTAACTCTAACCAGGATGGCGCCGATGATGGCGAGCATTGGTCAGAGGGTCTTCTATTCTAAATGCAGGAAAGAACTCAACGTCAAGTATGTGCTACCCAATCCAATGCGGAGTGAGGGGCGACCATATGACGGAGTGATTACAGAAAGTAAAGCTTGAATTGAAATGCTGAAAGCTGAAAAGTACTCAACACCCAGAATGTGCTTGCTCACCCAGAATGGGAAGTAGCTACCATAGGGCGGAGATTTATCTATTACAAACTTCAAATGAAATTGAGAATTACAACCAGATTTGCACAGGAAAGAAAGACTGCCAGTACTACTGTCAGTTTTACAAATTAGAAGTATTCGCCTGCCAAACTCTTGTGAAATTACAGGATCAGTATTACATCATTGAGAACCACTCGTATCTTGGATAGTGATATCAAAACCACAATGCTTTCAAGGATCAAATACTGATTTCTGTTTTCTGTTACAAATCTGCTCATTAAATGCATAAACAGCAGTCTAATGAATGACTTAAATGCTCATATCTTCCACGTATGACCTCCGATTGACTAGAGATTAAATGCACTAAGCCTTAACCAAGTAGACGCCTAAGATGAGACCCTGAAAACAGATTTAAAACCCACACATGAATTATGCATGAATCTCAATGCCATTAAATGGTACGGCCCAGCTGAAGAATTCGACTTGGCATTAAAAATTCAATACACAACATTAAAATCTATAAATTGGAGAAAATGAACGCTCCTTACAAACTTAAAGATTGATGCAATACCCAGAACTAGCATTTTTGTATTTTTTGAGATATGAGTAAAAACATGGATCTGCTGTATCAAATCAGCAACTCCAGAAAAGTTATGAAATGCAAAAATCTGAACTTCAAGCAATAACTCTACAACAATGCAAAACTTACTATAAAACCACTCAAAAATCGAACCTCTCCATGTCAGAACCCTGGTGGTTCTCAAATTGAATCCCTGATTGTTTTTGTAATGTTTTTGCAAATTTTTGATTTTTTTGTGTTTTGAAGGGTTTTTTGACAAAATATGAAAATTGCGATTTTACAGAGAAAATGATAGAAAATTCATAAAGAATTCATACAAGCTTGGAAAGCATTAAAATTGTTCAGAAGAGATAGGCGTTTCATTTATTTCAATTCCAGAACAATTACAATGATGAATACGGAGCTATAAATGAATTACAAGAAATTTATTGATGAAAAAAAACCTGGTTTTCTGTAATGGCGGCTGCAGCAATAAAGAATAGTACGGCCAGAATTAATGAGGAATCTTCCGGCTCAAAAACCAATGCAATAATCTCCAGTGGTCCAAGGCGCCCAAAGAGCAAACACCAGAAACTGAAGAATACAGGCGTTCCTTTGAAGATGTGGAAGTACGGCCAAGAAAGGTACAGATGTACGGCCTGTCTGCAGCAGTAATAAATAATGTACGGCCTTTGGAAATTGTGCCCAATCTCTAATGAATGTCCTCTGAAAAGTGCGCCTTGACTGCTAGATGAAGTTCCCTGTGATTCTCTGATAAAATAACTCAATAATCTCGAAACTGTGATCTTTGGATGAAATCACCAAGTGCCAGCTTCAACTGATATCTCACAGCCTCAGTCTGCCTGATCTCTGAAGAGGTTACGTTCTCCAGAAACGATCGTCTGCCAATAACCCTAGGGTTTGCAAACTCCAAAGCTCAGATGCCAAAAGACAAAATTGAATAATAACAGGATAGTTCGATTTTGCCTTGGGAAGAACAATATATTCTCCCTTTGAAAAGTTCGACCTAATTCTCCATTAAAATAATCATTTAAATGAATGATTTAATTTTCACTTTAGGACTTAGGAGAATTGATTTAATTATTGGCGTCCACTTTTAATGAGCATTAAATACTCATTAAGTCACATTTTAATAATATAATATAAAGTATAATTAAATACTTTATAACTTAGCCAAATAATTAAATATTTTAATATTTCAATAAAGTGACTTTATAATAAAGTCAAATTATTAAATATTTAATAATGCTCCTTATTTCTCGAGTCAAATCCACCCAAATTTCTTTATTTGCTAGATTCGAATCGAGAAATTTGAACAAGTGCACCCGGGTGCCACTGCGAAATAGCAGCGACCTAACTTTCTAAAAATAGAGAAGTTCTCACGGAAAGACTCTGGAAGATTACTGCGAAGAAGGCCCAACTTAGACACCACCTGGCTGGAATAGCTCCAACGAGCAACTGCCAAAATGGATCCTCTGAACACTCCTGTCAGCCTACGAGGATCAAATGATAGGCTAACCTCGTCACCAGCTGTGCTGACTAGGATGGGGACATGACAGTCCGCCCTCCCTGAAATTGCTTGTCCTCAAGCAATCTCAACTCTGGATGCTGTAAAATCGCCTCTGACTCCCATGTAGCAGCCTCAACTGGCAAATCTCTCCACTTGACCAGATATTCCCTGATCACACGCCTCCGAAGGTGTCTCTCTCTCATATCAAGGATGGCCTCAGGTACTAGTATCAGTTTCCCTTCATCGTCAAGGGGTGGCAAAACTGGAGAGGGTATAACATGCTGACCCAATGCCTTTTTAAGGCGAGAAACGTGAAATACATTATGGACCTTGCTATCAGCTGGCAAGTCCAACTCATAAGCAACCTCGCCCACTTTCGTCTGACAACACGAAATGGACCATAGTAGTGAGGTTTTAGTTTCTCTGCCCCACTCTCCGCAGAGTAGACTGACGATACGGTTGCAACATGAGGTACACCATATCACCCACCTCAAAACTGCGCTCAACCCTCTTCTGATCAGCATACTGCTTATGCTGATTCTGTGCCTGCTGGATATTGTCTCGGAGAGACCTCAAGATGTCCTGCTGACTCTGCATCATATCACCTGCACTCGGCACTCTGCTATCGCTCAAAATCAAATCCAGCAGATTGGGCGCCTCATACCCGTACAATGCCATGAAGGGGGTCATCTGTATCGTCATATGGTGAGTCGAGTTATAACAATACTCGCACAAGTAAATCCACCTCACCCAAGCTCTCTGCTGACCAGCTATATAATTGCGCAAATAACCTTCCACCCACTTATTGACAATTTCTGTCTGTCCATCGGTCTGTGGATGGTAGCTGGTACTCGGTGTCAGCTCGGTCCCACAAAGTCGGAACAACTCCTGCCAAAAGTTGCTCATGAACCGGCTGTCTCTATCGCTGACTATCGTCCGAGGCAATCCATGCAATCGGAAAACCTCTCTGAATAACAACTTTGCAGTCTGCGATGCTGTGAAAGTAGTCGTAATCGGGAAGAAATGGGCGTACTTAGTCAACCGATCGACCACTACATAAATGCAATCTTTACCCTGGGCTTTCGGCAAACCCGTGATAAAGTCCATAGATAAACACTCCCACTTACTGTCAGGTATCGGAAGTGGCCGAGTAATCCAAACAGATAGTGTGCCTTGTTCTCATAAGCAATAATGCATCACTCACTTTGTTATACCGCAAAACACGCTTTCAGCCTCCTTTCCAAGTAAAACCGCTCAACCATTTTAGGTAAGTCTTTGTAGTATCCGTGAGGCCCTCGCCATAGGAAGGCCGTGGAAAGGCTTCAAAATCAGAGTCCGTAATCTCGGAGCCGTGAACCAAAAGAATCCGGCCCCTTTGTAAATGATCAAGTCATCTAAAATCGTATAATTGCCGCCCTCGCTTCGCTCCCTGGCCAACGACGCTAGAAGCCCATGGGTCCTTAGCATACTCGCACGATCCGGATGCCTCCAAATCCTCTCAGAATTGCGGCTAAGGCATTCAACTGTCTACGGTGACAAGGCCGGGCCTACTATATTCTCGCTTCTTAATGAAAGTGATGCCTTGTCATATGATTGCACATCAATTCCATTTCTCGCCTCTCGCTCGTCTTCGTCCAAGGAAATGTTTAGGGTCATATGATCTCATCAACATCGAATTTGCTGCCTACCAGGTACTGCCTAAACTTAGCCAATGCATGCATAATGGCTAACATCTCCTTGTCATATATACTGTAAAATCTCTCAGGACCCCTGAGTTTCCTGCTCTCAAATGCAATCGGATGACGCTTCTGCATCAAAACGGCACCAATGCCCTCTCTTGAAGCATCACAAAATAAATCAAATGACTTAAAAGTCAGCAATGCTAGCACCGACATGAAGTCATGATCACCTTTAAACCCGGCCAAAGCACTCCTCGCTACTGCGGTGACCACCGAAAGCCCTTCGCTGTCCGTAGGCAGCGGCGTGACGTGAG
Organism: Sequoia sempervirens; assembly: GCA_007258455.2. NCBI lineage: Eukaryota > Viridiplantae > Streptophyta > Pinopsida > Cupressales > Cupressaceae > Sequoia > Sequoia sempervirens. The sequence continues at coordinate 9,953 of VDFB02065516.1, forward strand.
AACCCGCTAACAAATCTCCTGTAGAATGCACACAACCCAATGAAACCTCTGAGCTGCGTAAGGTTCTCAGGTACAGGCCAGGCAACAATAGCTCGGACCTTTTCAGGGTCCATACTCACTCCCTTGGCACTGATGATGTGCCCCAGATATAACAACTCCTCCATGCCAAGCTCGCACTTGGATTCCTTAGCATAGAAAGACTCATCTGCTAAGATACCTAAGACTGTGTCCAAATGAGCCAGATGCTCATCCCATGACCTGCTATAAACCAAAATGTCGTCAAAGAAGACTAACACAAATCTCCTCAACTGAGCACTGAAGACCCTGTTCATAGTCGCCTGAAAGGTGGCAAGTGCATTGGTTAACCCGAAGGGCATAACCAAGAACTCGAAGTGACCGCAATGACACCGAAAAGCGGTTTTCTCAATGTCCTGCTCCCTCATCTGTATCTGATGGTACCCTGATCTCAAATCAATCTTCGTAAAGAAGACTGCACCATGCAACTCATCTATCAGCTCATCAATGCGCGGAATGGGGTACCTATTCTTGATGGTTCTTTTGTTGAGCTGCCTGTAATCGATGCACATCCGAAGGGATCCATCCTTCTTCTTCACCAATACAACCGATGAAGCAAAAGGGGATTTGCTAGGTCTGATATGACCCATAGCCAACAACTCATTAATGGTCTTTTCTATTTCATCTTTGAGTCGTTTCGGATGGCGGTAGGGAGTAATCATAACGGGCTTTGCGCCCTCCTCCAACTCAATAATGTGCTCTGTACCTCTATCTGGAGGCCTACCAGGTGGAATATCACTAAACACTTTGGAGTGTTTAGTCCTCAGAATCTGTATGTCAGGGTGGTACTCACCCTTCTGCGGCTCCTGCTGGGCTGGCATCAACATGCACTCAGCGGCCCAGTCAACCATATCATGACGAATGAGCCTCTCCATCCGCCTGAATGAAACCATCCTAAGATTACTGTCCCGTATTGCCTTGATGACATGTGGTCTTCCGGCAACCTTAAATTTCATCTCCATGTCCCGTAGGTTGAGCGTGAACTCACCCAAATCATGTAACCATGCCATCCCTAGTACCACATCTGTATCACCCATATTAACAACATAGAATTCAGTCTTGAATTCATAGTTGTTCAATCTCATCGGTAGATCAGTAATCTTTCTGTCGCACCTGAGAGTGTATCCGTCAGCTACCTTGACTCGGATACCCTCGAAAGCCTCTGTCTGGATACCACGTCTCTCCACTAAACGTGCATCAATAAAATTATGTGTCGCACCCGTATCCAACAAAGTAATCACCTTCTGACCTGCTAAGAGCCCACGGAGTCGAAATGAACCATCTCTCTGAAGACTAGTCAGATGGGCTTCCTGTAGCTTCCTTCCACCTTCATGTTCATTCTCATTTTCGGACTTCTCATCATCTGAAGGCTCGGAATCAGCTTGCTGGTCTGACAGATCAGATTGCTCTTCGCCCTCATAATACCACTCCATTTGATTATTTTTGACTTTCGGACGAAGTGGGCATATGTGCTTTTCATCATAGGGTGCCTTGCACCAAAAACACAACTTCTTCTTACGTAATTCGTTCAAAGTTTCTCTGTCAAACGGGGGTGCATTATGTCTCTTAGGATCCTGTTGATCCTTCCTCCTGTCAAAGGGTCTATTTCTGTCATTGTTTCTATCGAAAGGCCTGTTGGGTCTCGTGTATGGAGTGGACCCTGAATTGAACTTGCTGCGAGGTGCGGCAAGTTCCATGCTGCGTGCCTTCTGCATGGCCTCCTGAAGTGTGGGAGGGTCAAAAGCCTTGACCCAACCTCTCATGGGTTCTGTCAAACCCTCAACAAATAAGATAATGAGTCTCCTCTCTGAAATGCCAGTCACCATGACGGCCACTCTCTGAAACTCGCCAATGTATGCTTCCAGACTACCAGTCTGTCTGAGTTGAGCCAACTCTCTGAAATACAACTCTGGATCCTTCCTATCAAATCTTTCTATCAATCTGCTCGTGAACTCATGATAGGTATTAACCGCATGATGGCCTAACGTGTACATGCCGTGGTGCCACCAATCATGCGCTACTCCGTCCAGATGTAAAGTGGCAAATTTAATTGCCTCATCCGCCTGCATAGGTCTAAGTGACAGATAGTTGTCCAATTTCTGGACCCATGACCTAGCTGATGTCTTCTCTGACCCATCAAAATATGGCAGTGTAATCTTGCTCACAGCATATTGTAAATCCCTATTCACCTGTGGCTGCTGCTGCTGATGCTGCGGGGGTCTACGATCAAATCTACCTCCTCCTCTGGGTTTATAGACATCTATAAACTCATGAAACGTGAGTGCCTGCCGGATCTCAGGCGCTAAAGACATGTACTCGCCATGAAATCTCGTCAAGTCTGCCACCGACATGCCGTTCTGTGGCTGGAAGTCCTGGTGATGCACCTGATGCTCTGCTCCTGGAGTCTGAGGTGGAGTATCTCTGGGTAAGAAAGTAGGCTGACCTGGCCTACGCTCCTGATAGATCGGTAACGGCTGCCTAGGAGCTGATGCCAATGGCTGATCCACTGGAGTGGTCCCGCTCGTCTGTCCAATCTGTATGAAATGAGGCTGTGTGGGCGTACACTGCCTAATAGTACCCATCAACTGCGACATCATATCCATCATGTTGTCATGTCTCCGTCTAAACTCCTCATCAGTAATGTCACCCTCCGCATGTGCCTTCCCTGGATCCCTGCGAGTCTCTGAGGAAGTCTCACGATCTGCCATTAGGGTTGCAACACTGTTTTCACTACCGTCTGAACTGGATCTGTGAAAACCAAGCACTCCTGATACTGTCTGACCTTCTGGAATCGGAGGACCTGTCCAGACTTCGTCTTTGCCTGTCCCTACACCTCTGGTATACTGAATAATGTCTTGGTTCATAAAAGGCAACCCAGAAATGCACTGTATTTTGAATAATCACTGAAAAAGCACAGGATGGCAGGAGATCTGTGCTCTGATACCACTGTCAGAACCCTGGTGGTTCTCAAATTGAAACCCTGATGGATTTTGGTTTGTTTTGCAAGTTTTTCGTTTTTTTGTAATTTTTGAGGTTTTCAGGCAAATAATGGAAATTGCGATTTTACTGAGAAAATGCTAGAAAAATCTAAATAAATTCTAAACACATGAAATTACTCAGATCTTGCTCAGAGAACTTAGGCGCTTCATAATATTTCACTTCCAGACGATTTACAATAGCCAGATACTGAATATGAAGGAAATACAAATTATTTTAATAAGAAAAACCTGATTTCTTCAAGTGGCGGCTGCAGCAATATGAGGAAGGTACGGCCACATGAATAAAGAATCTCCAGGCTCAGAAATCGATGCACAACCCTCAGTTGACCAGGGCGCCCAACATTCAAACACCAGAAGCTGATGAAATGAGGCGTTGCTCCAGAAGAATAAAAGTACGGCCTTGCTGGTACGGCCTGACAGCAGCAATTAATGAAGTACGGCCTTTGGAATTTGTGCCCCAGTCTCTAATGAATGATCTCTGATAGATTCGCCTTTACTTCCAGATGAAGTTCTCTGTAAATCTCTGATAAAATGAATGGATAAGCTCAGTCTGTGACTTCTGGATGAAATCACCAAGTGCAATCTTCAGCTGGTATCTCACAGCCTCAGTATGCCTGATCTCTGAAGAGGTTACGTTCTCCAGAAACGATGTTTGCCAGAAACCCTAGGGTTTGCAAACTCCAATGCTCAGATGCTCAGAAGACAAAATTGAATAATAAACAAGATAGTTCGATTTTGCCTTGGGAAGAACAATATATTCTTCTTTGAAAAGTTCGACCTAATTCTCCATTAAAATAATCATTTAAATTAATGATTTAATTTTCACTTTAGACTTAGGAGAATTTATTTAATTATTGGCGTCCCTTTTTAATGAGCATTAAATACTCATTAAATCACCTTTTAATAACATAATATAAAGTATAATTAAATACTTTATAACTTAGCCAAATAATTAAATATTTTAATATTTCAATAAAGTGACTTTATAATAAAGTCAAATTATTAAATATTTAATAACTCAGTAATTACTCCTTGTTTCTCCGTCAAATCAAACAATTACCTAATCGGCCTAACTGAAGCAATCATCGCACCAGTGCCCCGCCCGAAATAGCAACCACTGACCTAACTTTCTAAAATAGAAAGTTCTCTCAAAAGATTCTCGGGAAGACTCACAAGGCCCAAACCTCACACACCGCAAACCGAGCTAACCAACACCGGAGCCATCGCCAAAAAAAGATCCTTCCGAACACCTCCCGGCCACCCTACGAGATCAAATGATAGGCTAACTGGCCACAAGTCGCGGCCGAATTAGGATGGGGACATGACAAGGATCCTATGATGTTATCCTAGATATGAATTGGTTATGGAGACATAGGGCCAGGATAGATTTCCATGTTAAAACCGTAGAATGCTTAGATGATCTTGGTAACCAAGTGATTTTACAAGGGATACCTAGAGAGGTCAAGATTTGTCAAATCTCTGCAATGCAATTGTCAAGGAATAAGAACAATGCCATTCTTGTGGTTGTGGATAAGCTTACTAAAGTAGCACATTTCATACCCGGGAATCTAATTGTTGGAGCTCTTGTCATAGCAAGGAAATTTCTGCAAGAAGTGTTTAGGTTGCATGGGATTCCTGAGAAGATTATCTCGGATAGGGATGCACAAGTCACTTCTAGGTTTTGGAAAACCTTATTTATTGCACTAGGGACTCAATTGAATATTAGCTCAACATATCATCCAAAAACGGATGGAAAAATGGAAAGGGCGAATCAAGTATTGGAAGACCTACTTAGAATGTATTGCATGGATCAGCAGTACAAGTGGGAAGACTACTTGCCTTTAGTGGAATTTTCTTACAAAAATTCTTACCATTCTGCAATAAAGATGGCTCCTTTCGAAGCGTTATATGGTTGAAAGTGTCGAACTCCTATAAGTTGGGATAAACTTGAGGATAGAGTGAGTCTTGGGCTAGAGATGTTGGCTGAAATGGAAGAGCAAGTGAGGATTGTTAAGCAAAGGTTAGTTGAAGCTAACGATAGAAAGAAAAGCTATGCTGAAGCTAAGAGAGTGCCCCAAAATTTTGCAATAGGTGACAAGGTGTTGTTGAGAGTGAAACCTCACAAGAGTTCCATTAAATTTGGAAAGTCTTCCAAATTAGCCCCGCACTATGTAGGAACTTTCGAGATTCATGAGAAAGTGAATCTGGTAGCTTACCGAATTGCGTTGCCACCAACTCTTGCTAGGATGCATAACATCTTTCATGTGTCATACCTAAAAAAGTACATACCAAGTGATAATCATGTGATTGATTGGAATGCTTTATAGGTATAGGACCCCGGAGTGGTAATGCTTGAGCCCGTCAAGGTGCTTGGAACACGTAAGCTTTTCTTGTGTAACAAGGAAGTCTTGCAATGCAAAGTCTAGTGGGACTAGTATGTGGAAGACTCGGCCACTTGGGAAGACTATGCTAAGATACAAAAAAAGTTTCCACATGTTTTAGATGCATTTGAAAATACTTGAAAACAATATGTTGTTTGTTTGATTAGTTTATGTTGCTACATAAAAATCATCAGGGACAATGATTCACAAGGGGGGGAGTATGTTACACCCCGATTGTGTATTTTCTATTTACTATTACTATGTAGGGTAAATGTTGCAATGCAAAGTCCAGTGGGACTAGTATGCGGAAGACTCAACCACTTGGGAAGACTATGCTAAAATACAACAAAAGTTTCCACATGTTTTAGATGCATTTGAAAATACTTGAAAACAATATGTTGTTTGTTTGATTAGTTTATGTTGCTACATAAAAATCATCAGGGACAATGATTCACAAGGGGGGAGTATGTTACACCCCAATTGTGTATTTACTATTTACTATTACTATGTAGGGTAAATGTGAATGTAATTAGAATTCTGAATAAGAATAAATTGTGCTTGCACTTTATTATCAATGAATTATGAATGAATGTTATTTCATTTAATGATATGTGAAGAAATGCATATATGTGAAATGAATGGTTATTGAATTAGATATTCTAACTATGAAGAAATATTATGTGTAATGCATATTTTTCTGAATAGCTAACTACCGTGGGAATGTGTTAGTTTGATGCAGGTATATGTTCAATCCTCCAGGTGCAAGGGGAAGTATCACTCAAGAGAAGATCTTGGTCAAGTAACCTGTAACGTAACCTATTTGAGCTTACACACACTCACAGTAGAATGGTTAAGTCAAGTTATTGTGTTAGGAATTGGTAAGTCATCCTTAGTATGATGTGTTTGCATTAGTAAGGGGCTTGATTACTGTTGAGTGCATTCTTGGATGATGTTTATATGTTTAGAGCTTATGAGTTTTTCCTATACTACTATGCTTGTATTGATGAGGTGAACACATGTGGGATGTATGTATATGTATACATATGCATGTCGACGATAGACCATACGTATAAAGGAACATGTACATGGGAGTACATAGGTAGATGTACCTATGCACGCTTATGAACGCGTTGCTTATGAGCATGGAACTATCGAATGGACAATATGACATGAATGTGTATATGTATTAATACACCGCACGTCTATTCCCTATCAACACGATAGTAATTGTGTATGTGCTTGATTGTGCAATCGAATGTGTATATATATATATATGAGATATATACATATATCCATATGTATACATGTATCGATAGATACGTATGTTTGACAAACGGAAATGTCCATACGGATATATCAGTATATGTATACATACATATACATATACATGTACATAGAGGAATATATATATATATATATATATACAGTCGATATAGTTATTATTATTATGTGAATGTTAACATTTTTGTATTCATTTGTATATCGAATGTATACATACTTGATTGACGTGAGATATATATATATATATATACATATACATATATATATGTGATATAACGTTAATGCTATTTATTGGTATATATATATATATATATATATATATATATATGTATGTATGTATATGTACATATATAAATATATGTGATACTTTGAGGCTGATTTATATATATGAACATAGGCTGATTTGTATATGAGATATGCAAAGTATTTAAAGGCCGAATATAGCATATATTGACATTGAATAAAGGTCGAACTACATGTTAAGTATTGCGCAGCAATAAGGTTGATATGGAAAATAAACCATAGTTGATACTATGGAAAATAAACCATAGTCGATACTATGGAAATGCATCTTTAAATTGCTAACAGCGAATTACTCAAACATTGGACGCTTTAATATAAAGCGATGGAGTATTTATCAACCGCAACATAAAGTGTAAACGCATGAGAATAGGAAATGCGAACAACAAGATGTGAATTGGTCAAAGCACCAAATAATACGCCATTTTTGAGGAGCGACTTGTCCTTGCTCTATCGCTCAACAAACTATGACCAAGTTGACATGGTGCAGGTGTTGCTTGTAAGCAATGGACTGTTTCAACAAGAGTAACCGTGCCATGAGATAAGGAGCTGGCTGAACACTTGGAGCCAACATATGGAAGCTCTTTAACCTGTAGAAGTCTATTTTGATTTCAAATCGACTGTCATCATTGGAGCATGTGCACTTTTGAATAAGACTTTTGCTACTGTCAATTAGAAGAGTCAACCTGTAGCATTATATGTTGATTTTGTACTTAGTTTGCTGCCACCTTTTAGATGAGTATTGTGAGTCGACTTGCATGGAGAGATGTGTCGAATGCCATGCCTTTTATGTAGGATGCAATGTCTCATTTTGCTATATAAATGAGAGGCTAATTCTCTCATTTAGGACGTACTGATCTACATTATTCTGCAATTGTATTCTGCTGTATTTTGTGAGAGCGTTGAATATTTGTGAGAGCCTTGAATATTTGTGAGAAGCTATATTTTGTGAGAGTTTTATTTGTGAGAGTGTGTCATCAGCTTGTGAGAGAATTCATAGTGAAGTATAGCTTTGAGAGGATTAAGTGAAGCTAGTAAGTTGTTGTTGGAAAGTTGTGCATCAAGTCAGTCAATTGGTTAAGCGTATCACAGGCATGGGAATCCAGTCTTCTCTTATTTATCTTTATTTATGAAAGATTGAGTTTTAAATGCTTTATTTGAACTGCTTGAGATTACTTGCATTAGGAAAACATAGCAATTGCTTTGGAAAGGAAAAAAAAGTTGTTTTATGCTTTTCTGTGAAAGTGCTTGTATTTACTCCATATTAGGAGAGTTTGTTTGTCATTAGTATTAAGATACTAGGAATGATTAAACATGGATAACTTAAGGGTTATTCATAGCTAAAATTTATTTGATTATATTAGATAGCTAGTGGGTTACTCCTGGGATTTGATTGTCCATTGAAGGGAGGGAACTTGTTCATATGATTTGTGAGTAGAAATTCCATAGAGCATGTGGGAAAGGGAATAGGATATTTTTGGGGTTAAAGATTACCCATTAGAGGAAATACCTATGCATAGATTATAGTGGCCCAAAGTCAAATCAAGCTTGAGTAGTGTATGTGAGTAGGATGACTATCACTACTGAGTGAGAACACTTTGGCCAAATTAGTGTGATTGCCTTTGGCTCCACTGCCATTTCACTGTGTTCCAGTAATGCATGCTAGTTCCAAATTGTAGGGTTTACAAGTTCTAGTCATGTAGGACACAACACTAAGCTCAAAATGGTTGTCAATACGAGGTTACTCCAATCTCTTCGTCGAAGGGTAGGGCCATCTATCGTATGATAGATGTGAGGGGGACCGCATATGAGTCCAAGGTTGGCAAAAAAGCGCCTGAGTGATGCTTCTCCTCCTCAGCAAGCGATAGTAGACCAAGACTTGAAGGAGTTTTCTGGACCATCTATATCTATTGCTTTGAAGCTCGGTTGAGCTATGTATGCACGTTGTACACATTCTTTGGAATATTGTAATATGTGAATTATTATATTGGAATGGAATCAATGTTGATTATTGTTATGACATCTATGTTCATTTGTTCTCTATAAAATAAAGAAATTTTTTTATGGCAATGGCTAAGTTACATAGTTTATTTACTTGCAAAGTGAAAAACTTTGGAAAAATTACTTCAAGGAACGGTTGACATGTTACACCCTTTCACCTTTCGCTCAGTTTCATGGTTCCTCTTTCCATTTGACCCTTAACTCCCATCAACTCACTCATTCTCTCTATTGTATTTGTGAACTTCCCTTGCACTTTCGAATGTGGTTCTAGGGTCTCTCCTAAACCTAGAAACCTACAAATTGGTTCATTTCACTTTAGAAACCCTCAAAACCATGTTTCACCTACCTCCATAGCTCGCCCATTACTTCATTGATGTTGGATCTGACCCTATAACAAACAATTCTTCCCTAGCCCAAAATTCACCTCTCCAAACCTTGTGAAACAATTTCACATGCAAATTTCATTGAGAGGTGCAAGGGTGACCATGTTGCCATTAATGTGGTCATTGGAATTCCAACTACCTAGATCTCCTCACTCAAAATCTCTATCACTCATTTGATAGTTCCATGGACTTAGAGGACCCTTGCACACAATGTCCACGATTTGGACGACTCCCGTAAGCTAGGTCCATGGGTTCTATGCACTCCCAAAGTTCCTAGCAACTAGATACTAGAAATGAAAAACTATAAATACCAAATCATTTTGCACACAAAGGGTTGCTTGGTAAGACAATTTTCTATGTTGGAAAGGTATGCAAGTTATTCTATTTCTAGGGATTCAAATGTTGCAATGCCTAAGCTACAAATGAAGGAATACATTTGGTGAAGAGTAGGAATGGTCTATAACAACACATCTCCATGTATTGGTATGTCTCCATGGAAATTTGTAATGGTTTAGGGAAATGTATAGTTGCGGCTATGTATTTTAGCTCACCAAATTTGTTGGTATGATTGCAATAGATGTTGGTTGAAGAGTGACAGCTTGTAATGCATTACAAATGCTTTGTAATGGTCTTTCCTCTTTTGCATATGGGTTATTGTAGTTCTAAGATGGATTATTAAATATGTCCATCACATGGAAAGTAATATTTGAGTTGCATGTAATTGAAATCTAGTTCTATTAATCCTTCACCTGATGGCATCCCTTACCTCTTTGTTGCTTATGAATCTATTTCCCAATGGAGTAGGCACTGGTCCACATTATGAGGGGTCAATCATTCCATCATTTAAATCACCTCCATCCTTGTTAGCAATAGGAGTAGAGTAGACGTAGGGATATTTAAGCTATTCACGATTCAGTGTTATAAACCAAGGAACTATCTTATGCAAACCCCAAACAGCTAAATCATTAAAAAATCATGTCTAGTATGTTTACACCTTGCCATTGTGTAAGAAATATCAAATGAAATCATCAGGGATTGTAATATTGTTGTTATATGTAAGTGCAA
>VDFB02065517.1:0-43051 GCA_007258455.2 Sequoia sempervirens
TCCATAAATTTTGTTCACCTTCAAACCCATTTCCTCCATTAGTCTGATTGGAATAACATTATTTGAAGCACCGAAATCTATCATGCAATTTCTAAGTACCTTCCCATCAATGATCAGACTCAAAAAGAAAGGATTGACCAACTAGGATTTGTGGTGATGGTAGTTCCTAGGTAAATCCCAGGGTTCTCATTAATCACTTCTTCTACCTTAGAATCCTTGGCTTGACTCTTACTAGTTTTTGGTACATTAGCCTCAATTTTGTGTTTGTTTTTATCAACAACACTATTAATAAGAGCAATTTTCTTATCTTTATGTTCATTGATCCTTATCATCTCTAGAAAAGGGACAGTGACCTAAACTTGAGATAAGACCTAAAACATAGCAATAGGGGAATAACTAGGTATTTCAGGAAGTATTATTTCCCAAGGAATCATCTTGTCAATTTTCTTAACAATCTCTTCCACTTTGGGCTTCAAGTATTTGAGCTTAGGATCTTGATGTACCACTTCAGCAACAACTTTTTCTTTACCACCCTTTTTAGCCCGGATTCTTATTTCTTTGGCTTCCTTGGGCTTAGTCTCTTCCTTCTTATTTTTTGTTTTAGTTCCCTTATTACCTACACTGTTCTCCTTAATGAATATACCTCCCGGGCGACCTAGGTTACCACTCACCACCTTATTCCTCAGATGGAGATCATTCCTCACTTGAGCCCTAGCTACCAATGCAATTGTGTATCTCTCTATTTCCTCTTCTGAAGGTCTCCTTAGAGAGACATTGCATGCCTCAGGATTATAAGCAATGTATTCATCTTCTCTTTCTTCATCAGAAAACACTTGTTGATGATTCATACGTACTCCTTATCTCTACATATCCACATCATTTGTGTTAGCATCGCCACTGGAAGAGTAATCACTACATTCCATATTTGACCTAGTCATGAGTACATTTGCAGTTTCATCTGGATTATGAGGAAAGTAAGATTCCCTTTGATCTTCTTGAGTTTCTTCCATGGACCTGGCAACTACACACTGATGGGAAGAGTGAGGTACCTCACAAACTTCACACCAAGGAGAGTCTTCCACAATATTTGTAGTATTCTTATGCAAGGGTCAAGTGTTGTTTGAATATTCTTTTGATTATTTGGGATAGGATTTCCATTATGCTAGTTGGAATGGTATGGATAATCTTGAAGCCTTGGAGGCCTCTCATTTCTCTAGAACTGAGGTTTGTCATTCTTGTCCTCCCTTTGCAACAGATTCAACACTTGATCCAACTTCTCATTTGGGGCTATAACTTTAGACACCCTCTCATTCTGAGCTTTTAAATTCTTAGAAGGCTTAGGGTCATCTCTTCTACCAACTTTTCTAGATGCCCCTCTATTATTTTCAATGTTTACTGCCATCTTGTAAGCCTCCCTTAAGGATTTTGGATTCTTGTCTCTAAGCAAGTAACACATCTTAGAATTGTATGCATTACAATAGACAACCAAACATGATCTTTCATTAGGCCTTAGAAATATAGGGACTTTATACAATATTGCCTTCTGAAATATAGCATTAAATTCAGTAGCCATTTCATTATTCCCCTTTTTAATGTTGTTGAAGGACTCATTTAATCTAAACATTGGGTTATTCTGATCACCATATTGCTCTCTAAAACTTAGAAGAATGAATCCTTGGAGTCAATGCTCACATCGGGAAAAATCCTATACTAGTCTCTGGCATCTTCCGTAAGGGATTGCATGAAATACTTCATAGCCACATCCTCATCCCATAATTCAAAGTCTTCTATAAAACTTTGAAATTCCTTCAAATGTTCTTCCCCACTAAGAGCATTATTTCTAGTAAACTGAGGAACATGTTTGCTAGCATTTTTTGGCACTGGATTTGGGTATCTAGGAATATTTTCAAAACATAGTTGCCTATACCTATTGGTATGTAGCAATCTTCTACCCATAGGTCCTTCTTTCTCATCTTAGTTGTCATTATCTCTTCTTCTTTCACTGTTATGTCCAAAAATTCTATGTTGAGAATCATATTGATCATTAAAACAAATAGTTTTGTCCTTGTCTTTAGGTTGTGAAGAAGAGTTGGAGGGGTTACCAATAGGTGAGATTTTGTCACTAGTATGAGGGTTTGAGGAAGATGAGCGATAGTGAGGGCTATGGGTTTTAGGGGCAAGATATTTCAATGTAGATTCCAAGAAACTAAGCTTCTTTTTTTGTTTCCTTGTTTACTACCATTAAATCCATTTCTTTTTTCTTCCTATCTAGTTCTTCATTTTCCTTCATTAATTTATCAAAAGTTGAAATGGAACCATCATGAGATGTATCCTTCTTTGAAGCACCTCCCTCATTAATCTTTACCCCTTCATTAGCCCTTTTCTCATTCATAGGGCACTTCGCTTTATCAATATCATGGGATTCTCACTTAGTATTCTTATGTGGAGGAGGTAGCGGAATAGAAGTTTTTTCAGCAACATTGGTTTGTGGGCTTGTAATAGTTTTATCAGCTGAAGGATCTACATGGATTTTTCCTACCATTTCTTGCACTACCAAACCCTCTTCTTGGCTAGCCTAAGCTGCCAATTTGTCTAATGCTTTCAGCTCTTTTGCTTTCCTCCTTAACATATCCCTTCTCACCATGGCTTCCCTAATCCTTTTCTCCTTCTCTACATCCCTCTTCTTTCTATTTTAATTACATTTAGATATCCTTTGAGTAATAAAATACACATCATTCAATACCTCTTCTTCATCAAGTAGGGTAGACTCTCTATCAAATGTAACTACATTTTCATCTTGGAGAAGAGGTGGATTGTGTGAATAATTATCTCTAGTTAACAAGTCATTAGGGAGAGGGGTGTACGTTTGGGAATTTGGAGTGATACATCCTTTGGCTCTAGCATGCCTAGCAATAGCATTGTCTCTCTGTATTCTATCCCTCTCTCTCTACTTCATAGCTTGCATGCCAGGGTTTGAGGAACACTCATTTACAATAGTCTTCATAAAAACCTCCCCCCTCTCATTAGAAGCATTATCACTGAAGTCTAATAGATTCTTTTCACATTCTAAACTAGAAAGTTATAACACATTTTATGTTCAGGGGTAGGATGAGGTGTAGACTTAACTTTTCTGGATGCTTCTTCATATGACCGTGTGTTCCTTTCATTTGAGCTTGAGTCCTTTTCTCCTTCATCACCTTCTTCAATTTTGTTGCACTTTTATTTTCTACTTCTTGATTATCCTTGAACACTAGTTCACACTGGTGTAGAGACTTTAGAGTCGCCACCCAAGTACCTTGGGACAAATTGGTAGCAATTTTTCTATGCTCTTTGCAAATATCAATAGATCTTTAGAAACTGAGATAGACTTTGACTCATATGACATATTCTTTTATGAACTTTGAATATACCTTTAAAGAAAAATGGGTGGGAAATTTATCAAGAACTCAAATGAAAGACTTGGTAAAGATTGGAGCTAGACTTGATGAAAGCTTTAATTGACCGACTCTATAAACAAATATCACCATAAAATGCAGTAATCTATGATAAGGCACCCTGTAGAACAAATAATTGTAAGACTAATGTCCCAAATAGAGTCTCCATTTTATTGGTTATTTTTACAATGAACCAATCAGGTCTTAACAAATACCTATGAGTTTTCTAGGCTCAATTCTCAAATATCTACTAGACAAGTGGCCAATTGAGGAGATATTACACCAATGGCTTTATCTCCTACACTTCTGGCTCTACAAAACCCGAGAGGGTGATCCCACAATGTGTATTACTTTATTATGTCAAAAAATTCTTGTGCACACTGTATATTTAAGTAGATATATTCTCATACATAGCTAATAATCTAAAATTATCCAAGAAGTTAGCAATTCCTTGAATGTATCCTACAACTTAATCTAAAAATATAAAACAACACAAAACTCAAAAAGTTTAAGATAGGTCAATGATTATTTAAAAGATTGTTCTCAAGTCTAGATGATAGAGCTAGGAAAAAGATTTGAATGAGTTAAGTTAGTGCCATTATCTATGGGCTAGGGTCCAAGCAAATTAAAATACAAGATTTATTTAATTATGAATACTCATGATCTTAGCGACATTACTCTATAATCACAAATCTATGACCAAAATCTACAGACTACTTATTAGATCTAATGACCCTACACATGAATTCATGATTTGATTCAAATATTTTAACTCATTAAATGAATGGGAGCTAAAACCAACCAAAGCACATATCAAAGCATAAACTATGACAATTAATGAAATGATCTATGATCAAGATTTCCATTAATAATTTGAATACAAAGCTAAAATGGAGAGACTATAGACTCAAAAAATCTCCATTATCTTTCAAAAATATTCAAAAACCATACATTTGATAAGTTTTTCTAACTAAACTTAAATTATTAGATAAGGACTCATTATGTTCACTCTGTATTATCAATTTTCACAATTCAGCTCCAAAATTCAACAAAAGACCCACACAAATGGCCCTGAATTCCCTTTTTACAGAATAAGGGAGTAAAAACAAGCTTCAGGCCAAGTGTACACATGTCACATTCTAATTGGACCACTATAAGACATATTATCTAATTTGGTTAATTTACATTCATCAAAGTGGAAGGAATTCATATGAGACAAAGATCATTTACATTCATTGTGAGGAGAAACTTTTCCTTCCAAAAAGTACATGTCAAAAAGGATAAACTTCTTCATAACAGCACATTGATTTCATCGAACAAGATGACAAAATGAGGTCAATCAAAAAGTGAGCTAGCATCTTAGTCAACATTCCACATCACCAACAACTGATGTTTTGTGAAACATATGTGTTATACACTCTAGCTTCTAAGGCTAGACCTATATAATACTTGACCTAGTATATGTTTTGCATCCTTATTCACAAACCAAACTTTCCAATATACACCCTTCCCCATTCTTCATATTCTTCCTCAGATGGCCAATCAAAGTCAATAATTTTATCTAGGGCTTTCTTGCAGGTGTACTTAGTTACTATTACATTGGATTCTCTGTCAAAATTCTCCAAAAAAACTAATAAGAAATGTTAACCTCTCTAGAGTGTCATTAAAGACATCAATATCAAATTCTTTTCAAATTTTATTCACCTAGGAATCAATAACCTCATTCAGTTCCTTCTTCCACACTTGCAGTGGTTTGGATTCATAATTAGCAACCTCAATGCCTAGTAGTGGGGGCAGGTCAATCATATCATATTGAGCTATCAATTCTCTTATCTTCTGCTCAAGTGGGGTTATATACCCTTGAAAATTTTGCTCACTCAACTCACATACAAACATGTAAACTGGAAGCACTTGAGGGTATTTATCTTGATGCTAGCTAGCTCCCACTAATATTAATTTTAATCTCTCAGCTCTTGGGACCTACTTAAATAGGATTGGTATAGCCAACATCCTAGCTCTTTGGGACAATCTCATTGCTCACACCATCAAGGCATATTTTTCATGCACACTATTAACTCTAGCCTAAATCTTCTCATTTAGATGTTTTAGGAAAATGTAGACAACTTTTGATATGTTTTCATACATTGTGTCCTGAGCTTTCTCCAAAAACTTCTTATATGTTTCAATTTGAAAAATAAATTTCTCTCTATTAGATGAACTAGAGCCTAGTCTACTTAATTCTTCCTCTATAGATGATCCCTGTCCTCGACTGTATGGTACTATTGCTAAGGCTTGGTCATGAGGTGAATGTTGTGAAGATGACATTGGAGAGGCTGGAGGTGGGTAGCTTGAGCTTGACTAACCTTCTTCTCTTTGAACTTCTCTTTGTTTATAAAGTGCCAATTCAATTTCTAACACAACCACCTTCTATTGGTTGTTATCATAATCATCAAGGAGTTCTATGTATTTAGTTATGAGGTTATCTCTCTCCATGGTAAGACCCTCCACAGTTGCTTGAGTGAACATATCAATTTTGACAACCATGTCTACATCTTCCAAAGCTAGGGTATCAACAACTCTCTTTATAAGTACTTGTCCACTAAAATCTGATGGCTCTGCCAGAGTTGGTTTCCTAGATCCTAAAGATAATGACCATATTGCCAATGTATCCTAGTCCTCACTAAAATTTGAACCTCAAAATTCCATTTCTAGTTCTTCTTTTTTCTATATGAGAGGCCCATTATCCCTTCTTATGGCATCTAAAACAATAGCATCAGAAATATTCCATTCTAGCAACAAAAACACACCACACTTCTTTAGAAGCTCTCTACCCTCCTTGGCATTAATCTTTTTAAACTCATTTTTCATAATGCTTCTTACATTTTCCTGAATGAAATTTTTAGGCAATTCAGGATGCAAGCTCCTTAGAGTAGCTTCCCTCTCTACATAGTCTGCAACCTTGTATTTCCACCAGAAATCCTGGAATTTAGAGATTTCGATGGAGTCATCTTACATAAACTCCTTGTTGGCTTCTCTCCTTAAATCTTATGTAGTATTCAATCCACTAATATCAAGATTTCCTAATTTGAGGATCCTTCGTCATGAACTTGAAGAACCTTATCCTTCATGAGGAGGAATTCCTATTTGCATTTCCTCAGGGGTGACGTAGATATCATCTTCATCCATGTTAGAGTAATCAACCCCTCCTTTTTCTTCAGTCCTTTGCTTCTTTTGAGGTGGTTGCTTAGGAGGGGAAAAACTTCTAGGGGGTGAATCAAGATCAATTATAGGCAAAGAGGCCTATACAAGAGGAGGTGGCATTGCACTCTCGGGGGAGTTTTCTTTTGGACCTTTAGAGGTGATAGGGGCTATTAAACTTCTTCCCTCACCTGTTACTTTCTTTCTTTGAGAATAAATTCTCAATTGCTTGCATAGTTGATATGTAGGTCTTTCTTCTAATGTCACTTCAACCCTTTCTTTGACCACCATTGACTTTCCCTTATTTGGGATTTCCTGTTGCTCCCTCAAATACCAACAACATTCTAAAAATTTTCCATGACATGCAAAACTTTATTAAATTTACTAGGTATATTTGGTAGAGGGTCATATTGGGGATTATTCTTCTACTTAGCTTCTACCATCTTTCTATAAGCAAGTTATTTAGCTTTTCTTTCATCTTTTTCCTCAAAGTTAGAAACATTCCTAATAACATCCTCAAGGTAATCAAAAGAATGTACGAAGTTACACATTTTGTTATCTGCTTTGAGTTTACTAATGAAGCCTTTAGAATAATGATTCCTTGGGCTCATAGTCATTAGTTTATAAGGAGCTAGTAGATGTTCTAATTCATTCCATGTCCCTTTTTTCAGAATGTAATTTGCAAATGCTATCCATTCTGGAAAGAATGACCCCTTCCTTTCTAATTCAAGTAAATGTGTTGCTTGTAAAGCTCCTAACTGCCTCATGATCTCAAGGAATCCTATTCTCAAAGGAACATCTCTAGGAAAGGCATGTGCACCTAGACCACTACCATATATTCTGAAAATTGTCTTATCAAGATACAAAATTAAATCTCCCCAATTATGACTCAAATTCAAATTTGGCCTCATCTCCTTAGGTCTCAATAATTCATCAATTTCTCTAGGGATTGTAGGTGGCTCATATATTAAGGACCTCCTTATTTTGGATGCAAAATCATTTCTAAACATTACAAAGTTATATTTTTTGTCATCTTTATCCAAGATTCAGGTCCAATATTGGATAGGTAGGTCAACATCTCCCTTCTTCCTTTCTAAGGTGATCTCCTTCTAAAAACTCTTTGTCCTTTATACAAGAACATATGCATTAACAATGGGTACCACTATAACTTCACACATTGTTTTTCTTCCTTCAATTCAACTAAGCCTTTATGGATATGTTCAACCATATAAGTTCCATAGTCATAAACAATGCTATACGGTGGGTGTTGCAAATATGTGGCTAAATAATTGTACTCCTTCTGCAATGTGTTAGGTGGATTGGCACCAATAATTTGATATAGAGAATACACAATTTTTCTGAAATAGATAGCAAAATAGCTCATTGGGCAAGGTTCGAGCTCCCTATCATCAATCTTAATTTTCCTCTTGTGTTTCCCACTACTAGTCATTGCAGTATGTAGAGGCAACATTCTTGTTTTGATGAACACCTTAGTATTGTTGTGCTCTTTCCTAATACTATCCATATCCAGAGGGGACCATGTCTTGACTCCATTCATGCAAGTCGAAGACTTCTTCAATTTCTTCCCTTGTTATTCTT
This sequence comes from Sequoia sempervirens, assembly GCA_007258455.2. Lineage (NCBI taxonomy): Eukaryota > Viridiplantae > Streptophyta > Pinopsida > Cupressales > Cupressaceae > Sequoia > Sequoia sempervirens. The sequence continues at coordinate 8,232 of VDFB02065517.1, forward strand.
ACCATAACCAACCCATAAAATGTTCTTATCAACCTAGAAGTCGGGTCATATTTTGAGGTGATATCTTTCAATAGATCTACATCCATATAAACATTGGGAATAATTAGCTTCCCCATATCCAATTTCCATGGATTACTGAAAGGACCCCCAAGGTTGCTATTCCCAAACCATTGTTGAAACAACTGCCATCTAGTATAAGGTACTTCGACATCCTTGATCAAGCAGCTTTATGTATCAACCCTTCCCTCATATTAGGGCCATGGAACAAGACCTCTCCCTTTGGTTTCTTGTTCATAGACTAGGGTAGCAAGTAAATCACATCTTGAGAAAGGGTTCTAGACTAGGTGGAAGAAGAAGCACCTTGTACTTTGGGAGCCATGGGCTTGTGTATACCAGAGTTCTAATAGAGGAATTTTAACTATTCAACTTCCTAATTGCAGTTTATGACCTAGGACGACTGCTAATTTTGGACTATTTATAGGGCTACGACTTTTAAAAGAAAAGATTAACCCTAAATTAGAGAAATGAAAGAAAAATGGTGAAACACACTCATTTAAAAGTATATTAAAAGCAAGCCATATCTCATAAAATTGAAAGAAGCATAAAATTATGGTTGTTGTACTTACTGCTTTCAACCGTGATAAACCCTAATACAAGTCAAAGTGACTTATCCAATTCACTTCTCAATTCTTTGTACCAATTTTAACACATGCTCAAACCCAAAATAAGCAAGAATTGGCTGCATACACAATTTTTTAAGGGAATTGCATAGGTTTACGAGTTACCTCCACCATTAATGCCCACTTGTGCAAAGCAAAAAAATTGCAATGGGTGTACTTTTCAATTTTGAATATGTGTCATTGATCTACAACTAAGTTGGGCACCTAAAATGACTCAAATGGAGTCAATATTATTTGAATTTACCTTGCCACTCTAGCTCGAATGAATAGCCAATAGAAATCCACTAACTGGACCTTCCCCATGTACTTGTTGGCTTCACCTGCCAGTAGTTATAGAGTGCATGTGGTAGCTTTTCGTAGGTCTCATTATTTTTAAAGACCATGCATCTTTCCCCCACAAGCTAGAAGGGAATGGTGGGGATCACCTTTCCTTACTCAGTCAACTCCATTGATTTTTGTACTTCAGGTGTTAGGATGGAATGTAGTGACTAGGCCGACAAGGATTAACCCTTGGAGATTAATGATTTAGACTTAAGTCACTCATGAATCAAAATTTAAAGACCTGACATAGGAAAAAATTAAAATGACCGACAAACCTAGGAAATGGGGCTAGTAAGGAACGCATGTTGATGGCTCAAATGACAACTTACAAGACTAGCAACTGGGAAGAAAAGTCAACATAAAATTAGAATGTTCAAGGATCAAAAATGGATTAATTGGAGATAGGACTTGGATAAGAAAAAATTTGAATCCTATCATTGGGGAACATGTGACATGTTAATATCAAGCACAAAAATTCTCAAAATATCAAGAATTTTGAAGGATCTATCAGGGACTTCATAGTTAGGTGGTTGCTCCACATACACCTCCTCTTTCAACACTATATTCAAGAAGGTGAACTTCATGTCCATTTGATACACTTTCCAATGATGTTGGGATATAATTGCTATGGTTGTCCAAACTATTTCTAGCCTTGCAACTTGTGCATATATTTTTATCCTTTAACAACTAGCCTTGCCTTATGTTTTTCAATTTTACCTTGAAATATGTGCTTGGTCTTGTAGACCCACTTAGCTTCAATCAGTTGTTTACCCTTAGGTAAATTGGTTAGTTCCCATGTTTCATTCCTCTATATAGAATCCATCTCTTCATCCATTTCCTTACACCATGTTCAAACTATAAAAATCTGATATTTTCACAGGTTTTCCATTCATAATTTTCTAATTAAGTGCCTTCTTGAACAATTTCTGCCCATATTTTACCATGTTTCATCATATGTTCCATTGGATCTTGCATTTTGTGCATTTTGGTTCCTATCGGCGTAGGTTCGGGACTATCTCCCCGACCCATTATATTTTTCTGCTAAAATCTTTTGTTTCAGGTGGTCGGTAGGACTTTCTCATTGTCACAGTGACTGGCGTTTGTCTGTGGTTGGCTATCGGGGTAACATCCATGTTGTTCCAGCGATAGTGGAGGAATCTTTTGACAGAGGTTTCGTTGTCAACGTAGTGTCTTATCAAACTCAATCTATCTCCCTGACTTGTGCATATGGTAGTCTTCGGCGAGAGTTGGGTTATCGGCGGAAGGTCTTGGCGATTTCATTTTGTCTCGCCAATTGGCAAGTTTGGGATGCATATCGGTATAGGTTGGGCTGATCATCGTAAGGTCTCGGCGAGTGACCTTTAGTCTCCCTGATGGAAGGTTTGGAGGATTCTTATTGGCAGGAGTGTGATCTTATCTCGGCGACTCAGAATGCATGGTGACTTTCAGTAAAGCAAAGAGCTCTCTACATAAGGTGTCCCCGATCATTAGATGTTATGGTGACATTCATGATGGGCACTCATCAGTGGGAGATACATAATGTTACAATGAAACTCAAGGATGGTTGTGAGCTTTCGGTATAACGTTGGCACTCTATATGACCTCTCCTCGATACTTTATTGTCTTGGCGACTGGGAAAACAAATGGGGCCTTTTGGTGTAACAAAATGATGTCTATGTGAGATCTCCCTGATGGATGAAAGTCACAGCGACGAGGGACACTCTTTGACTTCGGTGGGAGATACATAATGTCACGGCGACATTCAAGATAGATAGGGATTTTTGGTGAAGCAATGTGAAGTCTGCAAGAGGTTTCCCCAACATCACTAAGCTACGGCAACAATGAATAAAACAAGAGGAATGCATCAGTGAGAGATATGCTCGTGTCTCAGCAACTGGTAAACACATTAAGGAAATACATATCGACAGAACGTAATGCAATCTATGAGATGTCTCATCGACATCACAGGGTCACCTGAGCACAATGAGCACAGGATGATTAGCGTTTGAATTTCCTTCAACATACCTTCTATGTGTCTCATCGGCTATTCACTGGTGAATAATGAAATACAAATCTTGTGGCTGACATGTATAATGCTTGAGAGTCGTTGCGTGCCAGCTCGATTGGGGCCCAAATTCTATGGAAGGCTGACATATGATTTCAACATATTTTATTTTCTCATGCTAGGTATAAATATGCACCCGGATTGTAATTGGGGAAGAATGAGATTTGAGATCATATTTTAGATCATATACAGTAGATTAGGAATGACTACGGGTATGTGCAGGATCATCATGGAAAAAATAGGCCCTTAAGTGGCAAAAAATTTAGAAAAATCAGAGTTAGCAACTTGACATAAAAAATTGAATAAGTTATCTATATTATTTCAAAAATATGTAACAATAGAATTTGTAGCAAATTGAATGTAGTTTCTAAACTACTAGGTTCTTTTTAAAAAAAAAAATCTATTTGGTGAAAATTTGAAATTTCAATGCAATGGTACTTAAACTTTAGGGAAAAAATAAGAAGTAGGTGTATGTCTGACCACCCTAACCACAATAAAATGATAATATTTTTTTATAATAGTTTAGATCTAAGTAGAGGACTCATGCCCTAATGTGATGCATATTTTTTTGTAATTTTTTTCCAAGTAAATAATTAATTATGATTTTTTTATTACAACTTTTCAAAAAATATAAAAACTCATATGTCTGACCACCTTAACTTGGTCAAAACTTCATGAAATTCAATTTTTCTTTTTTTAATCCTATAGTATACGAAGCATAGAATGTGACGCATGTTTTAGATTAAAAAAATGTGATACTGTTTGAAAGTTATAGATGTTTTTCAATTATTCTATCAATCAGGACTTTAGTCGTAATTTGAATAGAAAATGAATAATAATTACTTATTAAATTCAAAGTAAAGCATAATTTATATTGGTGGAAAGCTAAGAATCTCTTTTAAAACCCCTTTTCGTTTCATCAATTTTAGGTGAAAAAATAATCATCAGCCACATACCCATCATATTGCCACTTTTTGGCCCGTCATGATCCTACACATACCCCTACAGTAGAATAATTTTCTCTTATTAGAGACTATGTGCAAGTTTTAAAATGGAAAATCCAATGAAAGTTAGCTGGTGTGGCAAGTTATTTCTGGCATCAATTGTATGTTGAGTTTATTGAAAAGCATTGCTAAGTTTTCTCCAAGTTTATTCTTAGTTTATCAGTGCACATTTGCTGTATCTATGCGATTAATTGACTAGTTCTCTCAAGTAGAGATTAAATCCTTTTTGTTGGTCAACGCAATTAGGAAGATTCATCTGGATTATTAAAGTAAAGCTTAGTGGTCATAATCTTGCATGTTTATACAAGTTATGAACAAATCATATTCCATCAATTTTATTTTCTGCCAGAATAAGTTGCTCACTTCTATTTCATCTAACTCCGCATACCCAACAAGGTACTAGTCTCTGCATTTCATCATTTGATTCATTCAATTTCTTTACATCTGTTTATTAAGCATTTTAGGATTTAGATCAAAAGATTGCTATCAAGTTTGGTTTCGTTTGTTCACTACCATCTGCCATTATGGACAAATCATTGTGCAAGAAAGATAATCATAAGATAAGCCTACTTCATTCAGAGAGGTACACTCACCCAGGTTAGCAGGACCTAAAGAGTAGAAGGTTGAGTTCTCTTGACCTTGTCTGTTGCCCTAAAATGTATCAAGAGATTGGTAGCCTCTTGAGGTATTCTGCTTGCATTTTTGAGAGCTAACAAATTGGCGACTCCGTTGGGGATAACATCAGAAAATTCGGTTGAAGACCATCACATAGAGTCATTGAAGAAGAAGTTGTGATTTGAGAAGTTTCAGAAAGAGTGATTTCATTGGGAGAAAATCAGAAATTAATCATTTTTCCTACTTTTGGAAAAGTAGGTGGCGACTCTGAAAAAGTTTGATGAAGAATGGAATTTGCATATGGAATGAATAACTACACAAATGTATATGGAAATTTTCACAATGGAGGCAATGCATATCATGCACAACATAATATATACTCACCACAGGCACCTTATGGTCAGCAGTATGTGCCACATCATCATACACAATACAATGATCCACCATATCAACATTAGTATCTACCTGGCCCCCCTCATCAATACACAACAATGATCAGATAGTTTGATTTGGAAAGGATTCAATTATCCCCTTATCTAATGGATGGTAGTCGGAGAGGTCTTGTTTCAAAGTTTATAGGGATTGATGCATTCACTGCTGAAGAGAATTTAAGAAGTTTCAATGCATTCATCCAAGATTTGGATGTGCCATATGAAGATTTACACATGAGGCTATTCATGATATCACTTGTTGAAGATGCTAGGGATTGGTTCAACAGCTTACCAACTATCTCTATTGATTCTCTCCAAGGATTTCAAGATCAATTCCTCAAGTAATTTGGGAACCCAAGTGTACCAGATGCTGCTCTTTGTGAATTAATGCACATTCAGAAAGATCAAAGTGATACAATTTATGATTTCAATCAGAGATTCAATAAGTTGCAGAATAAAATAACTCTTGGATCAAAGTTGCCAGATTTTGTAGCACTAAGTATTTATTTAAATGCATTTGATCCTAAGGCAACGTATGAACTAAGAAATAAATTCCTAGGAGATTTGGTTGAAGCACAAAAGATGGCACAAACAATTGAAAACAACAAGAAGGCTGCTGGTATAATCAGTAAAAGAGACAACCCTAGGGTTCCTCAACAAAGCAGAAATTATCAGTACAGACAGGAGAACACATACATGAACGAAAGGCCGAGGTTGCATGACATGCCTTATAATATAGATTGGAAGGACAATAAACCTATAATAGCTAGGCCTGGAAGCGAGGGAGCTCCTGATCCATTGAGCAAGAAAGGAACCTATATGGTAAGTAACAATTACTTTTGTGATTTTTGCGATAAGCCACATTCCCTAGATCATCGTGTTGTAGCCCAAAGAATACAGGAGGAGGGAATGCTGATGGAAAACAATGAAGAGGATCACAAAGTTATTTGACTTCAAATACCTTTCACCATGTTGTTGAAAGGAACTCACCTTTGGAGGATGAAGGTGATCAGCATGGCATTTCAAATCAGAAATACAATGTTCATATGGCTGAACAATAGGTCCTTTATGATTATGAAGAAGATTATACAGTGCCACATTCTGTTGAGGTCCCTTCCCAATACAGTATGAAGAGATTTACTAAGGAAAGATAGAGAGACTAACTATTGCTGATCAGAAGGAAGGAAACAAAGGAGAAACATTGGAGCAGAAGAAAAGGATTAAGGCAGAAGGCTCCTCTTTTAACTTCATTCAAGCGTTATCCTAGGGAATATGGTATGAGAACACTATCAATGTTGAATCCAATAGTTGTATTTCTGATGAGTATAGAGAAATTAATCAAGTGATGCAACCGGTAGAAGATGAGACATGTGCAAATCAAGATGATTCCTGTGATAGCTTGCATGAGGAAGATGAAGTTACAAGAGATTTCTCTTGCATAATAGATTGTGATAGGGAAAGCAGTGCATGTTGTGAGGAATCCAGTGAATATTCATATTATGATGATGAACCAAAAGATTTTGATCTGCAATCAAGGGATTCTTCTACCTATTATGAAGATACAAATGATGATGAGGTTTGTACATTTGAGAATGGTTTCCAAAAATTTTCAAACCCATTGTATGATAAAGGGATAAATAAAGATCAGATGATTTTTTGCCAAGGTATGTCTGTGAATGAGTTTTAGGTATTTTCAAATTCACTTTATGAAAAGGAGGAAATAATTTCAGACAAGCAAAATGATGGAATAAATAACTGCACTGATGATGTTTTTGATTTCCCATTCTCTGATGGTATTGGATTTATTTTTGATGATGACAAAAGTGAGGAGTATAATTGTAGTGATGAAAATTTTGAGACTTGTTCACTTGTCAGTGAACAGATTTCTGATTTGTTAATTCCTAAATACCAGGGATGTGATCATGAAGGTGATCTTGAGGTTTTGTGTCCAGCTTACAATTATTTTGACAATGAAAGATCTTTGTGTAAAGATTCTTATGACTCCCTGTGTATTTCTTGGAATGATGGTGATACTTTTGGTGTTGATCAAAAGTCCGCTTCTATTCAAGAAGAGGTATGTGATTTTGAAGTTGTTAACTCATATGGAGAAGATGTTTGTTTGCATGCCAAGGATGATAGAATTCAAGATTTGATTGGTTCGTATGTGCCTAATATTGATGATATGAGTCATAATCCAATATTGTATCCAAATGGTAGTGTCAAAGAGGTGCAAAAGGTTTCAGATTTGTTTGTTTCAGACAGTATTGATATGACAGAAGTTTTTGTTGCTCAAGAGAAGCACTCTGATGGTCAAATTTTAGTACATCTGGGAGAATGTTTCATAATGCATAATAGTGAGAAATATAATGAGGAACTTCACATGGGATATGCATATACTTTGTATGTTGAACTTGACAGATGTTTGTTCCATGATAATGAAGAATTTGAACTGTTGAATGATAAAGGGAATTTGGGCTAAGCTGAGCATAGTGATTCTCTAAAAACTTATAGTGACAGGAATGATTGCATGAATGTCTTCAGAAAGAGTTTGATGAACTCACGACAAAATCAGGTATTTGATAGGGGAAAGTATAGTTCAATTTTCAGATTACTCAGAATAGGTGGAGCAACATAGAGGATTAAGGGTTGCCAGTGCATGGACAACTCTTGTTGGTTCTCTTTAAAATTCTTTTCCATGCATAGTAGTTTAGGGTTGAGGTTCACTTTCATTTTGCATCCATTTCACCTCCATCTTGCATTCATTTTGCATTCATTCCTTCGTGCTTCATTTCCATTTTCATTCTGCTCAATGGCTCATCATTTTGTGTCTAGTATACTCACCCAAAGATTCTCGATCCTTGCAATGATCTCACTATCATTCATCCCTAGACGGATCCACTGTTGGAACTGTAAAAATATGATATTTTCACAAGTTTTCCATTCATAATTTTCCAATTAAGTGCCTTCTTGAACACTTTCTGCCCATATTTTACCATGTTGCATCATATGTTCCATTGGGTCTTGCATTTTTGTGCATTCTGGTTCCTATCGGCTCTGGTTCGTGACTGTCTCCCTGACCCATTATATTTTTTTGCTAAAATCTTCTATTTCAGGTGGTCGGTAGGACTTTCTCATTGTCACAACGACTGGCGTTTGTCTGTGGTTGGATATCGGCGTAACATCCATGTTGTTCCAGCGACAGTGGAGGCATCTTTCGGTACAGGTTTCATTGTTGGGGCAGTGTCTTATCGAACTCAATCTGTCTCCCTGACTTGTGCATATGGTAGTCTTCGGTGAGAGTTGGGTTATCGGTGGAAGATCTTGGAAATCTCATTTTGTCTCGCCAACTGGCAAGTTTGGGATGCATATCGGTATAGGTTGGGCCGATCGTCGTAAGGTCTCGGTGAGTGACCTTTGGTCTCGCCGATGGAAGGTTTGGAGGATTCTTATCGACAGGAATGTGATCTTATCTCGGCGACTTAGAGTGCATGGTGACTTTCGGTAAAGCAAAGAGCTCTCTACATAAGGTCTCCCCGATCATTGGATGTTATGGCAACATTCATGATGGGCACTCATTGGTGGGAGATACATAATGTCACAGTGACACTCAAGGATGGTTCTGAGCTTTCAGTATAACGTTGGCACTCTATATGATCTCTCCCCGATACTTTATTGTCTTAGCGACTGGGAAAACAAATGAGGATTTTCGGTGTAACAAAATGATGTCTACGTGAGATCTCCCCGATGGATGAAAGTCGTAGCGATGAGGGATACTCTTTGACTTCGGTGGGAGATACATAATTTCACGACGACATTCAAGATAGATAGGGATTTTCAGTGAAGCAATGTGAAGTCTGCGAGAGGTTTTTTCGACATTACTAAGCTATGACAATAGTGAATAAAACAAGAGGAATGCATCGGTGAGAGATATGCTCATGTCTCAGCGACTGGTAAACACATTAAGGAAATACATATCGATAGAACGTAATGCAATATGTGAGATGTCTCATCGACATCACAGGGTCACGTGAGCACAATGAGCATAGGATGATTAGTGTTTGAACTGCCTTCGGCATACCTTCTGTGTGTCTCGCCAGCTATTCTTTGGTGAATAATGAAATAAAAATCTTGTGGCCGACATGTATAATTCTTGAGAGTCATTGCGTGCCAGCTCGATTGGGGCCCGAATTCTATGGAAGGCCGACATATGATTTCAACATATTTTATTTTCTCATGCTAGGTATAAATATGCACCCAGATTGTAATTGTGGAAGAATGAGATTTGAGATCAGATTTTAGATCATATACAGTAGATTAGGAATGACTACAGTAGAATAATTTTCTCTTATCAGAGACTGCTAGTTTTAAAATGGTGAATCCAATGAAATTCAACTAGTGTGGCAAGTTATTTTTGGTGTCAATTGTATGTTGAGTTTATTGAAAAGCATTGCTAAGTTGTCTCCAAGTTGATTCTTTCTAGTTGTTTAAATTGAAATAACAAGTTTATTCTCAGTTTATTAGTGCACATTTGCTATATCTGTGTGATTACTTGATTAGTTCTCTCAAGTAGAGATTAAATCCTTTTCGTTGGTCATAGTAATCAGGAAGATTCATTTGGATTATTAAAGTAGAGCGTAGTGGTCATAATCTTGCATGTTTATACAAGTTATGAATAAATCATATGCCATCAATTTGATTTTTTTCCAGAATAAGTTGCTCACTTCTATTTCATCTGATTCTCCATACCCAACAAGGTACTGGTCTCTGCATTTCATCATTTGATTCATTCAATTTATTTACATATGTTTATTAAGCATTTTATGATTTAGATCAAAAGATTGCTATCAAGTTTGGTTTTGTTTGTTCACTACCATCTACCATTGTGGAAAAATCATTGTGCAAGAAAGATAATCATAAGATAAGCCTACTTCATTCAGAGAGGTACACCCTCCCAGGTTAGCAGCACCTAAAGAGTAGAAGGTTGAGTTCTCTTGACCTTGTATGTTACCCTAAAACATATCAAGAGATTGGTAGCCTCTTGAGGCATTTTGCCTGTGTTTTTGAGAGCTAACACACCATTTCTCTTTTTTCATAGCTTCCTTAAAGTGTGTTGGATCACTATAGGAAAATAATGCAAGATATAAATTCTCATAAAAATCAGCATACCTTGTGGTATCATAAATCTCCCTCACACTCCTTGTCTTTCATGGCATTAGTGATACAAGTGTAGGTTTTGCATTACCTTTAGAGTTGTTTATGTTCTAACCTTTGGAGTTGTTGTACTGTTGACTATTGGAGCTACTGCTCTACTATATTCTAGAGTTGCTACTCTGTTGTCCTTGCCTAGAGATGCTATTTTGCTAAATAGCTCTAGAACATCTATTTTGTTGAAAACCTCAAAAGCTACTATTTTCTAATGCTCTATGGTAGTTTCTTCCTGAGCTGCTACTCTCTTGTGCTTCTCCTAATTTTATGTCCTCTAGAACTTCATCACCATCAAGTGGTATTGTGACCAAAATACCAATGGACAACATTCCATCCCATGTTTCATTCTCAATGAACTCAACATATTTTCTAATCACAACCTTTTTGGTGATAGTATTATATGGTTTGTAGGCTTTTTACTCTTCACTATATCCTATAAAGATACATTTTTCACTTTTATCATCAAATTTCTACCTCTTCTCTTTTGGAGCAAATGCATATGCTACACACCCAAAGATTTTTAGATGCTCAAAACTCCAATTTAGTATTCTTCTAGGCCTAATGTGGAATCCTATCACATACAACCTTAGTAGGGAACCTATTCAATAGATAAATTGTTGTTGCTACTATAATTTCACCCCAAAAAACAAGTGACAACACTTTTGCTTTCAACATACTTGCTGCCATCTCTTGAATGGTTTTTTTCCCTCTTACCAACTCCATTTAGTTGTGGAGTATATACCTTGTTGTGAATTGTTTATGAATGCCTTGACTCCCACAAAAATTAAGAAATTATTTGGAAATGTACTCTCCCCCTCTATCTATTCTTAGGGCTTTGATAAAGTGGTTGCTTTACTTTCCAACTCATTCCTAAACCACTTGAACTTCTCAGAGGCTTTTGATTTATTTTTAAAAAAATAAAATCATTTTTTTTTGTTGTAAGCATCTATGAATGTCATGAAAAAAATTATTTCCACCTAATGTTTTGGTTTTCATGGGTCCACATAAATTTGAGCACACTAACTTAAGTGGTTCTTTTTTCTCTTAGAATACCCTGATTGAAAGGGTTGTCTATGCTACTTTCCTAAAATGTAGGCTTCATATTTTCCATTGGGTTCTACAATATATGGTAACCCTTTAACCATGCCTTTCCTAGACAATAAACACAAACTAGAAAAGCTTAAATGAAAATACCTCAAATTCCAAAGTTTTGATGGGTCTTTGATGACTGTCCTGAAAGCAGACTATTGTTTCATTGTTGATTATTGTTCTACTATTGTGAGCGCCATAGAACACTGGTGTTGTTGTCTTTTTTCTTTGAGTACTAATGATAGAATATGTATCCTAAGAGGAAAAATTATGTTTCTTGTCATCTCCACTACTGCAATCACTTTCTTGCTACTTCCTTTGTCAAATATCATACATTCACCATTCTCCATCAAGATTTTATAACCATTTTGGACCATTATTCCAATGTTCAATAACTTATTCTTTATGCTATGGGAATAATAGACATCTTGGAATTTCCTCCTTTCACCATTCTAGGTTTGGATATTGACTATACCTTTTCCCATGACAGGAACTTTCTCATTCTTTCCCATATTGATTTATGTTTTAATGCTATTATCTATGGAGGAATTTTTTTTTTTTTACCACTCATGTGCTTTCTCCAAGCACTATCTAAGTACCAAACTTCATCACTACTATAATCAATAAGGTTGCAAAAAATAAACGCATTAGACTGTTTTACATTTTCATTCTACTTCTCATTCGCTACATTGGCATTTTTACTCCCATGGTCATGTTGTTTATCCCTACACTCACTAGAATTATGACCAAACTTATGACAGTAATAAAATTAAACAATACTTTTTCTATTGAACACCCAGAATACTAAGAGGGGGTGTGAATCAGCATTCTATTAAAACATTTAATCATAATCCAACTAATAAATAGAACATATCTAACTGCAGCTATAAATGTAAACATGAAAGAGATCACTACACCACATAACACATGGAAACAAGAATTTTTACATGGATAACCCAAAAAGGGAAAAACCACGATGAGGATTAGCTAACAATATATTATAACTAGTTACGAGATATTATAGGGGCTCACTACTAAGACTCACTATCCATATAAGACTCATTGCCATAATTAGATACAAAATAAAAGTGGTTGCACAACCAAATTGTGAACTGAGGCAAAATGCACCTTCATTGTGTTGGGTTCAATTCCAATGAAGCTTGAATACAAAATACTACTCTACTTTGTTGTCACTCAACATTCACAACAATTATACCCTTGTACTCATCTCATACATACAAATTCACAAGTTCACACAATATCAGATTTTGCACACATCATCTTACATTCTCATCACCTTACATTGGGGTGATCCCACAAAGCTGGTTTACAATTTCTGGGAGGAACTGATTTTTGCTGAAATCACATATTTTTAGAAAATATAATGATTTAAGCCTTAAAAGGTTCCATTTAAAGAATTCCAATTGAAGAGAGTTTGACCAAACCACCTTAAATCAAACCCCCTTAGATAGAGCCCCTCTAGTTTTAAACCATACCTATAACAGAGTCTCCTTTACACCTATCAAAATGCTGATAAAAAACCACTTTTAATTTACCTTTTGGGGGATCAAATGAATTCATTTAAAATTTATTTTTTGCAAGTATGTAGTCCTTATTATAAGCTTCCAAAAGTATAATTTTAAATAAATTTAATTTTATTATTATATTTATTTTTTATTTCTCGTGAATGTAGGGTTTTCACCAAAAATCAAGCTCTTTGTTCGCACATGTGGGAAAATAGCAGATAATTAAAAAAAAAATTAAAAATATTAGTGCACCAGATATTGAAGTCCTTTATCCAACAAAGAAAAAAAAAGAATTTTGATACATACAAAAAAGTTACGCTATATGATGCACTATATTTGAATTATAATTGGTTTGAATTCAAAACTTGATTAAAGAAAAAAATTCAATAAAAATATCTAACCAAGTGGAAGCACTGGATATCGAGTTACGAATCTAAATTCAAAAGAATTAGAATTTTATCCTTAATGGAAAAAAGTTATGCGTCATACAGTGAGCATCACTTTTTAAAAATGTTGTTTTCTGAAGAAAAAAAAACTAGTTTTCGAGGGAGATGGAAAATGAAGTGCAATCTGATTCCAAAAGTTTTGAAAAAAATATATTTAGAATCTATAGACAAAATTTCACGAAACTCTAGTTTGCATCATCTTCAAATTTCTCATGGTTTAGCAGCTATAGGTGTCCGAAAGTGAAGATTTAGTTAAAAAAAATTATTTTAGTGTCTAGTTTGGCCAAAAATTGTAAACCACTATTGTGGGATCACCCTATGCAATAAAAGTTTTCCACATATATACCCTATTACATCTACATACATCAATTAGGTTGGCCTAATTAGATGTAGCCCTATATAATTCAAAATAACTTTGTTGCTTCATACTCGAAGCAAAACTTCTTCATGCTCAAAATAAAAAATGTCCCAAACTTATTTAGGTCGAAATGGGTATAAAATAGATCTCCTTGATATATTCAATACATATTAATCTTCATAGCACATATTCAAGTATTAGTTCGGTTAGGTATTAGACCTAAACACAAAATAAGCCATCAATCATTAATAAAATCATTTAAGTATGTGCCATCTGAAATATATGTAGTAATAACACCTGTAAACCATCTCCAAAAAATGTAAAGACTAAATCTAAACATAGGAGGAATGTAAACCAGATAACTCACACCATCTTGTATAGTATAAGCTGAAAATTGAATGCCAATCTTCTATCATTTGTAACTTTCAACTTGTTCAACCAAAATTGCTGAAATATTGACCATAAATGTATTTAGTAGTCCTGAATAAGATATGGTAACCTCATTAGCTGATCTTATAACATGAGCGATTTTAGACCAAATTACCAGATCAAGGTATCACCAAAAATGTTTACCGGATTAGACAAAACTTTCAACAAACAATGTTGGCATTAATGACCACAAATCAGAGGGTTTCTTCTTCATTCTTTCAACATTTTCATACATTTGATTTGACTTTCTTTTCCTCTTCTTTTCTTGGTAGGTTGACTATGAGCTACTTAAATCGTCTTGGCTATTTGAAACTCCTCTTCCAGAATTTCTTCTTCCTCTACCTCTTTGACCTCTGCCTCTGTTGTTTCATCCTCTCCCCCAACATCTTGCATTGGTTTGAACCTTGAAGATTTTCTCTAGAGAAGGATTAAATCTATTCAACTTCTCATGGATTTGTAGTGAACCCACCAACTCATCTACAATTATTTTGGATAGGTCCTTAGTCTCTTCAATAGCAATGACTATAGGATCAAACCTAGATGGTAGACTTATTAGTATTTGCTAAATGATCCTTTGTTCTTCCATTGTTTCCACATTAATTCTTAGTTGATTAATCAAGGTAGACCCTTTAGTAAGGAAATCTGAAATGTACTCACCATCCTTCATTTGCAAGGTCTCAAAATCTCTTCTTAGCAGCTACAATTTAACCAATCTAACTATATCAGTCCCCTTATAGCTATTTTGCATTATTTCCCATGCTTATTTTGAATAGTTTTCTACTACAATTTGTGAGATAATAATCTCTATCAAGGTTTCCTCAATCAAACTAAGGGATTTTGCATCCTTCATTCAAATTTCCTTCAATTGATTATTTTGAGTATTTGAAAGGGTTTCATAAGCTGTTGGGTCTGTAATATTTGTGAAACCATTAATGGTTAGCTACCATAGGTCATTTGCAACTAATACAATTTTCATTTTCTTAGCCCAAATGTCATAATTCTTCCCATCAAAATTTGGTGGCTGCTGCCAGCCTTTGTTGTCAGCACCTACTATTCTTCTCAATTTTGAGAAGACTAATTAATGCCTAGATAACCTAGGGCTTTTTCCAAGACACCCACACAATACGAACTACCGAGAAAAATAAGGCTCTGATACAACGTGTTGGTAGGCAGGGGGAAACAAAAAGTATTACTATTGTTACAAAATGATGGACATAATAGAAAATAAAAAAGCATAGAGACAACAAAATATTTAAATGCAAAAAATACAGATTTATATATATTCCTTTGCTTTCAAAAATTAAAAAACGCAGAGTACAAGCTATGTTCAGAAAGAAAAAAATATTTTACATTCACCTTGGACTGCTATCTAATACCTGGTGTTGTTCACACACCCAAACTGATGCTTACTATAGTGTTGTAGCTACATGTTCATCTGCTACATCTAATCCACAATCCCTTCTACACTCTACTTTTGTCTCATTATTCTTTGTTGAGCATTCCTTTCTACTACTGCAAGGTCTTCTTTCAACCCCAAAAGCTGACTCTACAAACTAACCATAATATTCCTTTTTTCTTTTTGCTAGCTCATGAAAAGAAGCGATTAATTTAAAATTAAAAAATACCTATCATATTTATTGTTGGCAAGTCAATAGCTACAAGGAGAAGGATGAGGAGATCACCAAATCAGATACGGGGGCAGGAGATCCTCTAACTGAGGATTAAATAATTTCAACATTGAATCCTATCTTTATTTGTTCTTAATGATTATTTCACTTATTTGGGCCGTATCAATTTTCATATATTATAAATTATTGGTTTAGTGCGTAGCTTTATAAACATTTATTCACAACTTTGGCCATAGTAATATGACATGGGTTGTTGCTAGAAATAATTTCAGAAATGTTCATGCTCGATCGAAGAAACAAAAGTAATGATGAAATTTCAAAGTCAAGATGGGTTATGGAAGTTGTGATGAAGATTCATAATGCTAAAGATGGGTACAGACATGGATTTATTCATGGATCGTAATATCTTAATAGTTAAATGTTTGCGACTATTCCTCTTCATTACAACATATATCCCATTATATAATAATTTATATCCATGCGACTAGAGGAGCTAAGTGGGGTATTTTGAGCTGAGGGAGGAAATATAGAATGCTCAAGAGGTATTTGAATTCATTCCAAATGAGATTTAAGTAAATATCAAATCACGACATGAATAGTGAAATGTAATTGAAAAATGATTTGCATAAATCTTTATTAATTTAAATGGATTTATTTTTTATCATGAGTACTATAATTGCTATTTAATGTTGGCTCTTTCTATAATCAAACCAATTTGGCTTGTGATAATAGATTATGGAATATTCATGATTTAAATGGTGATTAGTTTTTTGTGGGCTTCGTGATTTTAATTGATCCTTGTAATAATTTCTCATGTAGGTCTGATTTTAGAAGGAAACTTAAAATCACATAATATACTAGGTTTATTTGAATTTCTCTAGTTAGATTTGGGGTGTAATTTTTGCATTTGAATTAAGTTCTAATTTATTTATATTTTTAATGTTTAAATGTTTTATTGATTCAAATGAATTGTTTCATTATTTATTTCTTATTTTCATGCGAATTAACTAAATATTTGATATTACACCAAATGAATCATTGGTTTTGAAGATTATAATTATCAAGAATATTTAGCATAAGTAAAATAATTATGATTTCACATAGGTTGCATAAGGATGTGAAACCAATTGGAGCTTATAACTTGTACGAAAAATATAATAAGATCAATATTTCACATTTTTAAGGGATTCTAATGGAAATATAAATGAAGATGGATAAAATAGATCAAATTTCTCAAAGGATATAGATAAGAAACTATGTTCACATTTGTAATGGAGGGTTATTTATTTTAGGCTAACCATGGAGGATATGTTTCTAGGGATATTTCACATGTGGATTTGTGCTAAGTATTATAACTTTTTGTCCTTGTTGGATGTCTTATATTCCCAAGGAGCCAAGACGGGTGTTATTTTATGTCTTAGTTGAGAATTGGTGGAGCTACGCTGTTCAAGGCTTGGCTATGTATAGAATATCACAAAAAATGGAACTTATTAGGAAAGAAGCCAAAGGTTGGTCCAAGGCGACTTTCAGTGACTTTTTCAAAACTAAGAAGATGATCAAGGATAAGCTTGAGGGGTTCCAAAAGATTATGGCCTCGGGTCATTCTCAGCAACTTGTTCATGTTGAAGAAGAAAACTTGAGGAAAAAGTGGAAGGATGTTCTAAGTAAAGAAGAAATATATTGGAAGCAGAGATCAAGAGTCCAATTGCTTAAGGAGGGTGACAGGAAGTCTTCCTTTTTCCATAGGACAACCAACAGACATAAAAAGAGGAATACCATTAAGTGTTTGATGAATGATTCTAATCAGGAAGTCAAGGAGGCTAATAAAATTGGAGAGGTTGTTGAACAGTACTTTAGATAGATCTACTCTGATACTGGCACTCCTCCCTTTGATGAACTTTAGGTGGGGCTCCTAGGTCACCTCCCGCTTGGTATCAGTGAGTTTGAAAATTGTCAACTTTGTGCCCCTGTGGCCGAGGAAGAGGTTTAGACTGGTGTGTTTGCTATGGGAGCCTATAAGGCTCCAAGACCGAATGGTTTCCCTCTAGCTTTCTTTCCAGAATATTGGGACATTGACAGCTATGATATTACTATGGCTGTTAAAGATTTCTTTAGGACTGGTAAACTAATAAAGAAATTAAACAATACTTTTATTGTGCTTGTTTCTAAAGTGTAGGATCCTATACACATGACTAACTTCAGACCTATAAGTCTTTGTAACACTGTCTACAAGATTTTGTCCAAAGTCCTTGTCAACTAATTGAAGCCATTATTAG
Organism: Sequoia sempervirens; assembly: GCA_007258455.2. Classification (NCBI taxonomy): domain Eukaryota; kingdom Viridiplantae; phylum Streptophyta; class Pinopsida; order Cupressales; family Cupressaceae; genus Sequoia; species Sequoia sempervirens. The sequence continues at coordinate 26,305 of VDFB02065517.1, forward strand.
AAAAAATTATCAGTAGATGTCAGAATGGGTTTGTGCTAGGCATACAAATCCTGGATGATGCTATTATGACTCATGAAATAATTCATTCTATGGAGAAAAGTAAGAACCAAGGTATGGATTTTAAACTTGACATTTCCAAAGCTTATGATAGGGTCAGATGGATTTTTTTGTATTTTATCCTTGCTAAGTTTGGCTTTAATGATAGAGTGATTGGTATCATTAGGGAGTGTGTGGAATCTGACCAATATTCGGTGCTTATCAATGGGATCCCCTAGGGTTCCTTTAAAGCTGGTAAAGGTCTTAGGCAGAGGGATCCCCTCTCTCCCTACCTATTCATCACGGTGGCTGAGGTTTTGGGAAGGAATTTTCTTTCCTTGCTCAACTTAGGGAAAATTCAGGGGATTAGAGCTACCTCCACCCTTCCTCCCTCCATTCTCCAATAGTTTGTTGATGATACATTTATTTTTGGAAAGTCCTCTATGATTGAAGTCAGAGAATGGAAATGCCTCCTGCAAGATTATGCTTGTGCTTCTGGCCAATGTATAAATTATAACAAAAGAAATGTCTATTTCTTCAACACAAGAGTTGATCTCCAAGCTAAGATTTTAGCCATCCTGGGTTGCCTTAGTGCTTCTCTTCTGGGTATCTACTTGGGCTTGCCGCTTACTGTTAAGGAGGTGTCACACAACTTTTGGAATGGTATTCTGGAGAGAATGAAAAAGAAACTTACTGGTTGGAAAGGCCAACTTCTTAGTAATGCTGGTAAACTCTAAATTCTTAAGGCCTCCCTTCAAGGAATTCCATTCTACTTTCTCTCTCTCTTTAGGATTTCAGGCTCCATGGCTGAAAAGTTGGAAAGAATTCAAAGATCCTTTCTCTGGACGAGAATGGAGGAAAATAAAAGACTAGCCCTGGTGAATTGGGACACTATCTGTCACCCCAAATGTCAAGGGGGCCTGGGGATCAGGAAGATTACTAATTTGAACAAAGCCCTTATTGCGAAGATTGGCTAGAGTTTGATACAAGAAAGGGAAAAATGGTGTAATATAATGAAGGATAAATACCTTAATCAAAGACATTTTTTAGAGCTTTGGACCTAATTGATCTTCCTCTGGGCTCTAAGATTTGGAACAATATCCTTAAGAGTATATCCGTCTTGAAGGAAGGGGTCAGATGACAAATTGGTAATGGGAGATCAATTAGGTTCTTGGAGGACAGCTGGATTGGGAGCAGACCCCTTGTTGACAGTCACTTTAATATATTAAGGGAACACGCTAAAGATCTCATTGGTACTTATATTTATGATTATACCTCACCCAAAGCTAGATGGAAAACTTTGAAGTTGTCTTTCTTACATTGGCCTAACCTTCTGCCAAAGGTTACAAAGCTTCAAGAGCTTTTGAAGATGGCCAGACTCCCTCTATTTCCCAAGGAGGACAAAATTTTCTAGTCAAAGAATCACTCTAGGGAGTTCATTGTTAATTCTGCTTATCTGTTGCCTCTCAGGTTTGGTGGTGACGAGTAGTGTTGGAGGAAGGTGTGGATTCATTAGCTCATCCCTAAAATAAAATTCTTCTGGTGGAACTCCATCCATGGGAAAATTTTAACTATTGATAACCTTTTCAAGAGGGGCTTTCAATTCCCTAATTGGTGTACTCTTTGCAAAAGAGAAGAAGAGACCATCCCCTATCTTTTTATTCATTGCTAGTTTGCTACCCTGGTTTGGCAGAATGTTTTATAGAGACTGAACATCTCTTGGGTTTTTAATATCTAGATATCCACCAATTCATCTTAAATTGGAAATGCCCATCCAATCATCTGTTAATTAAACTGCTCTTGAAAATTATTCCACCCCACATCTGCTGGTGCCTATGGAAGGAAAGGAATAAAAAGTTTTTTAGAGAAAGGAAAACAATGTGGAAGGTCTTTTGATAATCCTTAATAAGCTGCTCCTAGATAATATCTCAACATGTAAATGGAAGATGGCTACTAATCCCCAAACTACTTGGGATAGAAACATTGCTATCACCTGGAATTTACCCAATGAGGTCTTGAGATTTGACAACTCCAATTCAATCATCAGGAATCATACTAGATGGAGAAACCCTAAACCACCCTGGGTTAAGCTTAACTTTGATGGGATGGCTAGGGGAGGGGCATCAGCTATTGGAGGCATAATCATGGATCATACTGGCAGCCTGGTTGTTGCCTATGCAGGGAATTTGGGCAATCATACTAGTAACTAGGGTGAAGGCATGGCTCTCCTTCGGGGTCTTAAGATTGTGTTGTCACTCAATGTTAAGACTTTGGAAATTGAAGGTGAATCAATGCTAATTGTGGAAGCCACTAAAGGGGAGATGAATGTGGGATGGTCCCTAAAAGGTATTCTGGAGGACATTTTCCCTCTCCTAAATGCTCTTCATGACTTTTCTATCCAACATGTCTTCAGAGAAGGGAATGTGATTGCTGACAGCTTGGCAATGGCGGGTCTTGATATTGAAGGGCTTCAATGTTGGCGAAATGAGGTTTCTTTTCCCCCCTTGGCTCTAGTGTGTTTAAAGGAAGATCTCAAAAATCTAAATGTTGAGTCCTAGAAGGTGCTTACTTATTTTCATTGGGCTCCTAACTTTGGATAGAATTTTTGGCGGGAGCTAGCTTTTGAATAATTGGCTATTGTGTGAGGTGATGGGTTTCATATGTTTGTCTGATGGCTTGTACAACCTCTTGTGGGATGGTGATATGGCGAATCTTTCTACTTGCACTAACTGATGGAATCATCATTTTTTGAACCCCCTAAATTTTTGGGTTCAATTTTTAAGCTTGCGGATTTCACAAGATTTTTTGAGACGACTAAGTACTACACCAATATCATTCCCTTACATGCTATGGATGATTCACATGAGGGAGCTACTACCCTTGCGTGGGTTGTGAGAAGTAACATTTATTGCCTCTATTTTCAACTTTTCTAGTCACTTTTCACTGACCTTTTCCCTTTTGATGCTTCTAGAATTGACTACCAACTCTTCTGCCTTGGTTCCCCTGTTCTGATCATTGGCGTCTTTGGTGTGGGCTCTATGGGTGGGGATAGAGTGCTTGTGGAGCTGGAAAAGTGTGATGAGTGGAAGGAAGATGCCACTATTTGGCACATCTATAAAGAGGGTGGAATTGTGCAATATATGGAGGCCATGACTGGTCACAATGAGGGCTTGTCTAATAATTTTGTCACCTCGTGGAATGAGGGTAGGGTCACCATTGGTGGCATTTCCTTTAAAGTTTCTGAGGAGGTTATTGCTAGGGTTACTGAGTTCCTCAATAGTGGCTAAACTTGGAAGAAAACTATGAAATTTCCAGACTAGATTAGTCTAAATCAATTTTTTCGTGGCGAAGAGAAACCTATCAAGTTGCGGGGTGGCTTTGACTATGAAGCACTACCAGAGACATGGGATAGAGTTTTTTTGGTGATCATGAAATATTTCACGTTAGAAGGAAGGTATGGGGTCTACTATCATTACCACTTTAATTTCCTCAATCACCTTAGGAATCATCTGCATATTTCTATTCCTTTCTTCCTATATCATGCTCTTGATAGCACTGTTGCAGAGTTTAATGAAGCCTCTATTTTCAGAAAGAATTATACTATCCTTCACTAGGGCCTTATGTCTAGGCTCTATCATTTCCATATGGTGCTTTTCCCGGCTCGACTTATCACTGTGCAAGAAGTCTCATCTCTCCTTGCTCTTGACGAAACCCTAGTTTCCTCTACTCCCCCCTATACTAGTATTTTGGACATGTTGGGCTCGAGTAAGAAAAAAATGCCTAAAAATCCTTGCCTTGAAAGCCCATCCCCATGGAATTTTCCCTGGTAAGGGCCCGTGGGATATGGGTAAGGAAAGAAAGTGGCTTGCCCCTACCCTGCACCCTAAGGCTAAAGCCTCTAAGAAAGCTAAATTCTACCATCAAATTGATTCCAACATTGAGATCACTGAAGAAGCTAACACCCCCCGTCAATCTCATAGACTGGTTCTTAAGCAGGACAAGGTGGGAAGTTTTAAGGAAGTCTCTAATTCAGATAAGGATCTTGAGAGTGACACTGAAATTCACGAGGAAATGGTGGCGGGTGGGGAAGGCCAGCCTGTGTCAGTGAATAACGCATCCCATGTGTCAGAAAGCTTGAAGAAGGGCCCTTCCAGTGACAATTGGAATTTACCCCCTGGTCCTTTGATGCGGTCAAAGGAAAAGCCCCCTTGCAGGAAGATCACAAGGAAAATGATCAGGCTTGGGAAGAAGTTGGCAAGCTAAAGGGGAGATTGGAGAGGTTGGAAAAGAAGGTCCAGGAGGTGTCTCAATTTTCCTTGAGGGTCATGCACAGGTCCGCCACCAGTCTTTGCTTGCTGTAGAAGGACAAGTCCTCAAATGGTGCTGAAGATGATGCTAGTTTCAAGGAGTTTCTCAAGTTCCTCACGATGGATTGGGTGATGGCTATCCAGGATATTTCTGGCAAGAAGGAAAAGAATTAGGCCGCTGGGCCTTTTTGTTCTTGTTTATTTCTATATCTAGTTTTTTGTTTTTTCTGCTAAACTTGTTGGACCCCTGGTGGTCTTTGGACTTATTTGGCTGGTTTCATGCGTGCATGAAGAAATTTTTTATCCTACAGTTACTGTTACTTTTTGTTTTTTGATGACGTGCTATGGGTGATGGCTTTCTCTCTGCTGTCACTGTGCTGTTGTGCTTTTGCTGGTTGGCCTTTGTTGCCTTGTTCTTATGGGTCAGCACCCTTGTTTTGCTGCTTTTTATTTCAAAAACATAATTTTTGTAGTTAACGTGGATAATAATGTAATGAAATTTTACATCATAACTTGTGTGAAGCTATATACAAGTTTTACAAGGTGTTTTAAAGGATCTACATGAGGAGTTATTTTAATTTTTCCAATAGTGATAGCTATTAAGGATCAATATTGTAATTGAAATTAGTTGGGGATAACTGAGAAATATTTTGTCAATGTTTAATGTACCCCAAAGCTTAAATACAAAATTAATCTTGGTGATTGGTGTTGAGGTAATCTCCACCACTTATTTTTCCTCAAATATTGTAACCCATCTCTATAAAAGGTGGTCTTCTCTCAAATGTAAGGGTTTTTTGAACATGAGTTGTAACCAAACATTCTAAAATTAAAACAAAAAAAAAAATGCAGTTGTGGTGTCTTGTTATTTCTCTATGTATGCATGGTTTATTTCTTTAATATTAAATAAAGATAAAGTTCATTTATGATAATGGTGAGATGTGAAGATATTTGATAGATTTCTAGTTCATACCATTTATAATTTTCTAATTGTAAATTACTTTATATGGTTATTTGCAGCCTTATTTCAATATTAGTTCAAATGTGAATATTAATTTATATTGCACCTAAATTAGGTATATGCATGAATCTTCAAAATCTAAAAATCTTTCTATGGCCTTTAAAGATTACACTGTTCTTATAGCTTTGTGAGTTTAAGTCTAATTAAATATGAAGTGATTTTTTTAATGGGGGATTCATTTATGTAAAACATTAGCCATTATTATCATTGTCCTTAGGTTTTCTAAAATTAACCTCTTCTCGCCCTTTCTTTTGCATTTCATTTTAAAAAAGACTTATCTTAGGAAGAAAGCATCATTTAAACTCCTATATTAGAATATTTTGAAGAAGCCCCAATATGTGGTGGTATATTTTTTTTATCTAGGAATTTTCGAGAGTAGATTTGGATATGAGCTACTACTGGAAGGTTTCTTTCCTACTCTTTTCCTTTTAACATTGGGATATCATTCAATAAGTAGAATACTAGGCATATTAGTAATGTGTCATACTATAAGTTAAATCAAGAGGTTTTAATATTCTTTATATTTTTCATGAGCTACTATTGCATAAGCTTGCAAATTTCAAAATCCTTTGACTCCACCACCATTTGATAGGTAGGATTGATTTCTATTGCTATTTTGGGATCCTCCGTATTGGCATAATAGATTTTTTATTCAATCCCCATCATTGCATATCATACCCTAGGGTTTGTGATTCTCTTGATGCTTAGACTACAACCATCTACTATTTCTTTAGTAAGTGCGATTATTGTATGATTCTTAACTACTTTATTTGGTGTAACTTCTTCCACCATGCTCAACCCTATTAATGTATGAATTTCTTCTCTTGTTATTATGTAGGGTTTGAAAATATATATGAACTCATTGTGGAAACTACTGAGAAGTTGTTGCACCCAATAATTCTCATAAAAAAAAATTGGGAGTCCTTCTAGATATTTAGGTTCTTCCTCCCTATCTCTTGATGTTTGGTTTGATTTGTACTTTTTTTTGGGGTGAGGAGGGTTAGCTTGAGCTCTTCAAATTCGATATGATTGTGTTGGGATTATGGAAGCCTTGAAACATGAGAATAAAGTATGGATGGTTTGTTATTGGTTGTTCCTATACTTTAATTGATTTCAACATGGTGATAACTATATGGGAAGTCTACTTGGTTTACCAAAATATGTTCTTTACCGGTAATTCCCTTTTGTGATGGATTAGTGTGTTGGTATTTCAGTTTGCATTTCACTACAAGATCTAATATGACTCTAATATCTTAAAAAAGTTATCATTACTCATTCAAATAGCTATTTATAGATCCTAAGACATCTCTTGTTGTGAGCAGAAAGTTGTCTCTAATAGAGTTTAACTTTGTATTCTACTATTGTCCTTGCTTGCATACTATGTGTGAGACTCCACATTTTATCAAGGCGAACATTTTTATGTTGCAGTTTTTTTGGTTGTCTCTATGTTAGTGGTATGATGGGAAATTAATGTGTTCTTAGATATGGAAGGTGTTGGATTTTTGGTTTACTTGTTGGTTTGGACAATTGTGTTCTAGTCTTGGTCGACTCAGCATATGCAATATATTATGGAGACTAGTTATGTTTTATGGATGTTAGCCAACTTGGTATAATACACTACATGGATAAAATGTCTAAACCATATATGGTGTCGACAAAGAGAGTTTTGATTTTTTTTTCATATAATTAGGCCAACCTAATTGATGAATAAATATATACTTGTATGCATATAAGATGTTTTTAAGTGAATGCGAAAGAGTTTGGTGGTATGGTGTAAATACAAAAAGGATAAGGCCTATGTGAAGATCTAAGCCTAAATGCTTTATTAGTTATGGATTAGTGCAATTTAGTTAAGTGACTATTGTGTGAGGTAGTGCTTCATATTTTGAGCTTCATTGGAACTGAACCCTACACATTGAAGGTGTATCTTATTAGTTCAATCTTTTGGTAGTGAGCCACTATGTTTGTATCTTGGTGCTTAGCCATATTTTGTACTCAGGTAGTGAGCCCTATAATATTTTGTATCCAGATATAATATATTGTGAGTTAACCCTCATTGTGGTTTCTCCCTTTTTGGGTTTTCCACATAAAAATATTGGTGTTCATGTGTATGGTTGCATTGATTTGTTTTTATGTTCCCTCTTGTTGATCTAGTCAAAATTGTGATAATGGTTAGATGCATTTTATTGTGGTTTTATGGAATACTGATTCACCCCCCTCTTAGTATTCTAGATGTTCAACAATTGGTACCAAATCTTGGTTCCATGGAATAAGCCTAACAGCTTGAGGAAGGTCCCAAAATTTAAGTATAAGAAATTTTTTCCTTTGGAAGTGGTCTCAATTGAATATTCATAAGAAATAGAAGATCTGAAGGAAAAGTTGATGAAAGTGAATGACTATATTGAAAAGCTACAAAAAAAAAGTGTTGAAGCATGTGATCTATTGGTTAAGGTAGATGAAACTATCTCCATCCTGTTGCAACAATTAGATGAGAAGAAACGAACTGAAGAGTGTCAGGAAATTGAAATTCAAAGGAAGATGATTGAATTTATAAAGCTAGGGGAAGAAGTAGAAATATTGAGATCTAATATAGAAAAGGAAAGAAGTTTCAAAGAAAAATTTAATATAAGCTTAGCAATGCTTGAAGAATTGATTACTTCTCAAAGATCATAAATGGATAAGAGTGGTTTAGGAGTTGAGGAAGGATGCAGTTCTAAAGTGAAGCAATCTAATAGTGGGAAGATTTAGTGCAAAAGTGAACAAATCAAGGATCTAAGAAACAATTCTAGAAGAACTCCTATCAAACGACATGATGCTAAAAGGTATTTATCTTTCAATGGTGTTTTTTATTCCTACAAGAAATTTGGTCATAAGGAAAAGGACTACAAAAGTAAGATGAATGGTTCTTTATCATTCTCTAGAAAATGTCTTAAGAGAAAGATTGGATATAAAGTTAGTCTATATGAAGATAAGTTGAATAAAAGGAAAAATGGAAAGAAGAATGTTGTTTGTTGTAAGTGCAATAATCTGAAACACCCTGGTAACAACTATAGAAGAAAGAAAAAAATTATCCGACGAACAAGAATGATCAAATCATTGATCCAGAAGAAGCAAGAAAGGAAATGAAAAGGATTTGGAGAAAGGAGTAGGAATTATTAGTCTTAAATGTGTCGACCTCCAGTACATATACTCCCATCAAATTCTAAAGAAGAGTAGTGGCTAGCAAGGAGCAATTATTAAAAAATCTAATAAAACCCCTCATCGGTACTTGTGTCACATTATGACAGAAGTATATTTAATGGAGTAATGAAATTAAGGTATTTCCTTAGTCACATGTGTGAAGGATGAGGTCTATAGAATTTGAAAGAATGGAGGAGTACATAACTTTTGAGGTAATATACCTACAAGTTGAAGCAATTATTGCAAAATCATTTGGAATGGAAGGAATAAATTTAGACAATTCAAAAGGCTTATGTATTTTAGGGTTTGAAGAAGAAATCAACTAGAATCGAAGTGAGCTCTGAAAGAATCTACGCAATTATTGTTGGCATTGTAGAGGTATTCCTGTTTACACAATCTTTCATTTTTATTGTTATGGATAATTCAAAGGTTGTGAGTAGTGTGTATAGAGTGCAAGTTAGTTTGAAGAGATATTTGAGGAATGTGTTGGAAGAGTCTATTGGTGCATTCTCTCACATCCCTCTGACAGTGTTTCGCATAGAATATATCTATGCATTTTTTTATAGTAAGACAAAAGAAATGTTGTTAGTTCAATTGAGAATGCTTTGAGAAAGTGAATTGAAAAAGAGTGTTGATTCCTATAGAGTGTTATTTGAGAATAATTTGAATGTTTGGAGGAAAGTCCCCTTGTTTGAATTTGAGAAGAAGTATATTAAAATAGTTTTGAGCATAATTCATGATGAATCTTTATGGATTGAAGAGGCACATTTGATTACTAGAGAAGATATTAGAGATGTGACTAGTTTGTGTTCCTCCAGAATAGTTCCCAAACATAAAGCTATGAATGAGCAAGAGATAATTGAGGTTACCAGTGCGAATTTTGAAGTGAAAGAGATTGATATGAGATCAATTGTTGATTCGGTAATAGGGTATGATGCTATGGTCATCAGTAACAAATTTTGTATCCCTAATAATGACCTCATAGTTTCTACTATTGTTGATATGCTTAAAAGAGGTATGGATTATGACTTGTGTGAATTAATTCGCATACATCATTTTAATTTTTGAGAGAATTTCTAGTAATAGGAAGGATAGAATGGTCAACTTTAGAGCCTATTTCCCATCAAATCAGGAACTTCATGATAAATGAGGATGAATAGAAGGTTTAGGATTCGATTAAATGTTGTTGAAAGGTACTACAGAAGCATAAATTTTCTTGTGTCTATAGATTTATGTCACATGGAAGTAGTTGAATCAAGGTTGGTATGGATATCTGAATTAGATTATGAAGTGTCAGAGGCTGGAGTTGATAATTATGCTAAAATTATTTTGGAAAGCCCTAAGAATCTCAATATTGAAGGTACCTCTGGTAACATGACCAGAACAAGGAGCAAAAGGATGAGTGTTGTTAAGCAAGAAGTTGTAGAAGGAGGTGAGTTTGAACATGAGAATGAAAGAATAAATATTCAAAGAGCTTTGGAAGAATTGCACAAGGTTATTCCTAGTGCTAATTTTGATTCATCTAATTCTATTGTAGAGAATCTCTGAGCCATGATTGATTCTTTGAAGGTCTACGTCTTTAGACTTGAAGTGCATGTTGGAATCAAGTATGATGAAGAAAATTTGGAAGATATTAAAGAAAAATGTGCAAAATGCACACAGTCAAGTGATGATGGAATTGGAGAGTGTACAAGTTTGTGAAGGTGAGGCACAAAAACTTCTGTCTTTTTTCTTAGATTGGTCTCATAGTACACTAGATATAAGAAATGAGATAAGGATAAATGAGTCCCAGATGAGCATTCAAGTAGATAGATATAGGTTAGTAGAAGACGAAAATAATCATAGGTGGTCCTACATTGTGCAACTTCAGGAAAAATTATTTTCTCTGCAAGATCAAAGGACAAAATTTATCAATTTTTTTGTGGCACTTAGAGACATGATTAAACTTAGGAACACTTTAGTTTCTAGTCCTCTTGGTTTTATTGGTGAATTATTAGAGAGTAATCTTAGTCACAATACTTTAGCAAATGGTATAGAGTCCTTAACTAAGCTTGAGCTATTTTACAAGACTCTTATAAGTGCAAAAGGCTCATGGGAAGAAGGAAAAACATTGTGGAAGGTCACCCTAGAGAGTCTCAGAGGTTCTTCTTCACGTTAATTCAATTTTTTGTTTATATATTTTTGGTTACATTTTGATGCATATACACATATATAGTGGACCCATTCTTTTATCATTGATGTCAAAGGGGGAGAGATAGAGATATATAGATGGAGAGATAATTTGGGAAAGATAGAGAGATAAAGGAAAAACATTTTTATGAAGAACAGTTTTGATAGGGGGAGTATTTAGAGTATTTAGTTACAGTATATTTGAAAAAGGATTTTTTCATGCATGTTGCTACAATGCCAAAGGGAGAGATTGTTGGGATTGTGGAAGCCTTGGAACATAAGCATGAAGTATTTATGGTTTGTGATTGGTTTTTCCTATGTTGTCATTGATTTCAACATGGTGATAAATATATGGGAAGTCTACAAGTGGTTTATCAAAAGATGTTCCTTGCTGTTAATGCCCTTTTGTGATGGATCAGTGTGTTGGTATTTGAGTCCAAATTTCATTGCAAGATGTGATATGACTCTAATCTCTTAACCATGTTATCATGACTCATTTAGAAAGCTACACCCTAGATCCTTAGACATCTTTTGCTATGAGCATAAAGTTATCTTTGATAGAGTTGTAATCTGTATTCTACTATTGTCCTTGCTTGGAATACTGTGTGGGTGACTCTACATTTTATCAAGGTGAACATTCTTATGCTGCAGTTTTGTTGGTTGTCTCTATTTTGGTGATATGATGGGAAATTAATGTGTTATCAGATCTAGAAGGTGTTTTCTTTGGGGTTTACTCTTTGGTTTGGAGAATTGTGTTCTAGTCTTGGTTGACTCAGTGTATGCAATATATTATGGAGACTAGTTATATTTTATGGATGTTAGCCAACTTGGTATAATGCACTACATGGATAAAATGTGTATACCATATATGGTACTAACAAATAGAGTTTTTTTTTTTTTTTTTCATATAATTAGGCCAACCTAATTGATAAATAAAGATATACTTGCATATATATAAGATGTTTTGAAGTGAATGAAAAAGAGTGTGGTGGTATGGTGTAAGTGTTAAAAGGATTAAGGGGTATGTGAAGATTTGAGCCTAAAAGATTTATCAGTTATGGATTAGTGTAGTTTAGTTGAGCAACTATTGTGTGAGGTAGTACTTCATATTTTAAGCTTCATTGGAATTGAACCCTGCACATTGAAGGTGTATCCTATCAGTTCAATCTTTTGGTAGTGAGCCACTATCATTGTTTCTTGGCTATTAGCCATCTTTTGTACTCAGGCAGTGAACCTTTTCAAGGATAGTGAGTCCTATAATATTTTGTATCTAGATATAATATATTGTGAGTTAACCCTCATCGTGGTTTTTCCCTTTTTGGGTTTTCCATGTAAAAATATCGGTGTTCATGTGTATGGTTGCATTGATTTGTTTTTATGTTCCCTCTTATTAATTCAGTTAGAATTTTGATAATGGTTAGATGGATTTTACTACAGTTTTATGGAATACTCACTCACTCCCCCTCTTAGTATTCCCAATGTTCAATAGATCAATCTCTACTATCAATTAATTGATCCATTTCTACATGACCTCTATGAATACTAAGTCTATGGGGATACTTTAGAATGCCCCATCTTTGTCGACTTCCATTTCCTCAAACAGATACTTCTTATACTTTGTTCATGGCTTCTTAACGACATTAACCAAGGTTTGGGTTTGCATTTATTGAAAATATGTGTAAGAGTAGTAGAGCTCAAATTGAATTTGTTTTCTTAGAGAGTTCAAGATCAAAGTGAGTGTAGTGCATTTGTGAAGGGTTTAAATAGATTTAAGGTATTTTAAGGCATATGTGTCACATTATTGTTAGGATTTATAGTATTTTCTATAATTTTCTAAGTTTGTACCACTAACGATTTGATTTTAATGTTTAGTGGCTTATGCTACATATTTTACATAATATACAATATACATTACTTTATACTTTATGATTTTAATCTATTTAGTACGTGGTATTGTTTAAGTCTATCTGTGTTCACATATCCTGTGATGTAATTGTCATCTAATCTTCTTGTAGCTTCAAAATTGTCACCCTTGACAATTTCACACTAGGTTTTTCTCCCTCATATTTGTTTGGATCTAATTATGAATTAATTACCCATTTCATAAACATCTATTTCAAAATAAAACATGGGAAATCAAACTATGCATTTAATATTTTACAACTAACACTTTTAATTTGAAAAAATAGAATCTAGTCTTCGACATCTTATGCCCTAGACCAACACTTTTGGTTCCAAATATGAATATTTTAGCATTGGTAATTTATTATTTGAAATTAAAATTTTATTTGTTAGCTATCAAGATTTATTTTTTGGTAAATTAGAATAATTGCATATAAATACATAGTATTTTCAGCATTTCAATCCTACAAATTTTGAAGAGAAAAAATTATATTTGAAAAATGAGTCAAGAGAATTTAAGGAAAAAATCAACACTACTACAACAATTTCATCAATAAATTTCAATCTTGTAAGACACCAAGACGATGGAATCAATTATGTGCAAGAAGTCATTATGATCAATCATTCCAAAATCATGAGGATGTGTTGAGTTATCCACTACATGCTAGTTGCATCAATTCATAATATATTATGAACTAACCTTTTGTAGGTCTATCAATCAATCAAGGCATCCATCAATCATTTTTTATGGAAACTTGTGTGATTTCTCTTCATCAAGGGTTTTCACATCAAGCTAGCATTGCCATTTATTAGTTATCATTTTAGTAAATTATTGTTGTTTTGGCCTCTACCTAACCTAGAGCATGACCTCTTGATCATCATAAGTCACAATACATGGAGGTATAAATAAAAAAATTATGGTTTGACTTAGTATGTCCCCTATATAGTACAACTTTTTTGTTATTTTAATGTGTGCACAATTGATCTATAAATTTCATCAAGTGGTAGTCTAAGAAAACAAAGAGCATACTACAACCTGCAATCCAAAATTTGTAGATCCAAAAAGAAGCAATCTACTCTAGGGAACCTTGTGCCCTTGTACTTGAAAAATAGGTTAAAATTTCAATCATAGGTGGGTATGTGTAGGATCATCATGGAAAAAATAGGCCCTTAAGTGGAAAAAAAATTAGAAAAATCAGAGTTAGGAAACTTGACATAAAAATTTGAATAAGTTATCTATATTATTTCAAAGATATGTAAGAATAGAATTTATAGCAAATAGAATTTAGTTTCTAAAATACTAGGTTTATTTAAAGAAAGAAAAAAACTATTTGGTGAAAATTTAAAATTTCAATGTAGTAGTACTTAAATTTTGGGGAAAAAATAAGAAGTAGGTGTCTGTCTGACCACCCTAACCACAATAAAATGATAATATTTTTTTATAAGATTTTAGATATAAGTAGAGGACTCATGTCTCGATGTGATGCATATTTTTTTAAAATTTTGTTCCAAATAAATAATTAATTATGAATTTTTTATTACAACTTTTAAAAAATATAAAAACTCGTTTGTCTGGCCACTTTAACTTGGTCAAAACTTCATGAAATTCAATTTTTCTTTTTGTAATCCTATAGTATGTGAAGCATAGAATGTGACACATGTTTCAGATTCAAAAAATATGATATCGTTTGAAAGCTATAAATGTTTTTCAATCAGCCTATCAATCAGGACTTTAGTCATAATTCAAATAGAAAATGAATAATAACTATTTATTAAATTCAAAGTAAATCATAATTTATATTGGTGGAAAGATAAGAATCTCCCTTAAAAACCCTTTTCATTACATTAATTTAGGGTAAAAAAAATGTAGTCAACCACATACCCATCATATCACCATTTTTTTCGCCCATCATGATCCTGCACATACCCAAGTTCCTCTCTATGTCTTAGCTTCAAATCTGAAGTTGTTCTATAACTAATTTTTCATCTTTGTCATAAATTACATTTGTTAGATCTAGGGTTACATTTCAAGTAGGCTTGTTAAATCCTACCATCAAAACAAACATAAATCTTAGGAGATTGGATGTCCCTTTTGGCTTCAATATAATCATAAAATCCTAGTTTATTTATGTTTAAATTCCAATTCAAGTGAAAAGGAGATAATCCTAGTTAATCTAATTGGAACTAAGATCACTTTTCCTACTAAACACTTATTAATCTTACCACTTCTGATTTCATAATTTCATCTATACACTATGACCCTAGCCACTTTACCTTTAATTTTCCCAAAATTTTGAATTTTATATCATATAGTAATACTAGACCCCCTATTTGAAAAGTATAAGTGTATAGGTTTCTATCATGTCAACAATGTTTTCCATGCTACTCAACTTGCCAAATGTACAAGTATATGAATCTATTCTCATTGAATTTCACTAGTTCTTCTATCCTTTGTGCTACAAATTGGTCATCATCCAACTATAATGTGAGTGTGATACATTGGTTTGGAATTATAAAGTTCATGTGAAATACCACATCAATTCTATATACCAATTGAAATGGTGTAATTTTAGTGGTCCTTTTGTAGGATGTGTGGTAGGCCCAAAGTAATGCATTTATCTTAATGTCCAAGTTCAACCTAATTTCATTATCCAATTTAGTAAGTGTTGTCCCAATTATTTTATTCAGAGCCTCACTTGCTCAATTTTTGTGTGAGTGGTATGGTGAGCTCTTATTGTGGATGAATCCAAAATTTTGTAGAATCTTCATAATTAATCAATTAACAAATGGTTTACCTTGGTCATTAACCATAGTTAGCAGGAAACCATACCTAGTGAATATATTCTCATACAAGAATCTTGTGGCATTTTTTGTGCTACAATCCCTTGTAGGTTCTACCTCTACCCCTTTTGTTAAATATTTCACTATTGTTATTATGAATATTTTGTTTGAGTGTTTATTAGGTGGGTCAAAGGGTGCTATAAAGTCTATTGTCCATTTTTTAAATGAGATTTGTGCTAATACCAATTTTAGAGGCATCTCATTTCTTCTAGTAGGATTCCCCACCCTTTGATATATTTCATAACTTTTTGCATTTTTTTTTGCATTTCTTTATAGGGTTGGCCACCAAATTCTAGCTAGTTTAATCCTTTTTACTATCAAGGTTCACTAGAATTATTTCCTCTTGCTATTTCTTCATGTGTTTATTTTAGGGTGGATTCTCTTTCATGCTCATAAATAAATCTTCACACAATGGAATCTCATTCTATGTGATGCAATTGTCCTTCTATTAATGTATATGGTAAAGACTTAGACACAAGATATTCTTTATCCAGTGGTGAGAGATCTATGATAAATTCTCCTTTAGACAATAGTATAGCAATATCATGTAGTTCCTCTGATACCATATTTAGTCTAAATAGATGTGTGCTAGGTGGACCTTGTGGATGATCTTATAGTTCCTCCCCTATTTCTATCCTTGATAATTAATCATGTCCTTGATTGTACTTTTCAAGTTCAAGCATTATCTTAAAATAAAATTCTTGAAATAGGAGTAACCACCTACATATCCTTCCTTTTATGATAGGCCTATTGAGTAAGTACTTTAGTGGCTCATGATCAATAAGGAACATGAATGTTATTGATAGTGGATAGTTTATAAATTTATGTAATGCATAAACCATAGTTAGGGATTATCATTTGGTAATTTTTCTCTACCTTGGATATTTTTTGCTTGCAAAGGCTATGGGGTGATCCTTATTGTTGTTTGGTTGGGCCAATATTTGTCTTATGGAAAATCTAGATGCATCTACATATACATGGAATGGTGTGTTGCAGTCTAGGAAGATTAGTGTTGCCTCCTCAATTTTGTTCTTCAATGTTCTAAATGATAGTTTTCGTTCCCTAGTCCATTCAATACTTCTACTAGATTTCTTCTTCAATAGTTCCTCCATTGGTGTAGCTAATCCAGGATATCCCTTTATTAATTTTTATGGGTATCCAATATATCCTAAGATTTTTTTTACTTTTCAAGGTGTCTTAGGTGGTGGTAGTGTCATGATTAAACTTTCATAGAGTCTACATCAAACCTTTGCATATGAGGTGTCCTAATAATGTCTTATAGGATGCCATAAGC
>VDFB02065518.1:0-44747 GCA_007258455.2 Sequoia sempervirens
AAACAATTTCAACGGAAAGATCTCCCATCATTTATTCTATATCTTTCTCCAACTCTTTTGTATCCATCTATTATGTCATTGTGATATGAACTATTACCTTCTCTACTATTACAGTAAGAATCATGACTTCCTCCTTCATTTCTATATGAATTACTATCATTGTGATTTGTTTTATTATTCTTTCTCACTTTTGCATCTTCATTGTAGAGTTTTCTTGGGATCTACTTCTCTATAATATTTCCCCTCTACATATTTACTATTTCTATCTATTCTCAAATCTCTTATTCAAAATTTCTTCTACCTTTAGCATAAATTAATATGCCTTTTCTATTATCTTCAATCTCACCAAGTTTAGTTCTTCTTGAATACTTCCTCGCAATCCATTGATGTATCTTGCAACCTATTCTTTACTTTTTTTGTTGTATCCAATCCTCATGATCATCTTGTATAATTATTAAGTATATTCTTTCATATTTTTCTCCTTTTATTTTATATTTTATATTTTATAACCTTTTCAACAATTCTAACTCAATCAATAGGTATGAATTGATTCTTTATTAATTCCTTATCTTTACCATCGCCTTATCCCATTTTGTTATATTTTTATTTCCCTTTCAATTTTTTCTGATTGTATTTCTTTCCACCAAATAGCAATATGTCCTTTAGTTTTTTCTTAGAAAACCTAACCCTTTCAAGATATTTAATCTCCTGATATTCAAAATATTGTTCTAATTCATTTATCCAATCAATCAACTTCTGAAGATTTAAATCACTAGAATAATTAGAAATTTCAATTCTAGGTCTCTTACCAATTTTGGAAATGGCCTTCAATATCTTTACCTAATCTATTTCTTCCTCTTATAGATCTTCTACATCTCACTTAGTATCTTGTGTATTTTCTATTTTGATCCCTTCTTTTCCACTTTTATGATCATTTCTAGGTTTTAAACCTCTTTCTACCATCTTCCATAACATCCAATTAGATCTCCATTTCCTTCATCATTTCAATGAATTCTTCTATATTTCCATCAACATTAACACCTTATCCTCTCAGAGGTATCTCGTTTGTAGATTTGATGAAAACTACCTCATGTCAATGATTTGTACACATTCACTCCTAAAAAATTCCTCACATTCAACACTCTATTTACAATCTTCTTGTAGTCTACATAAAATTTAGTGATTTATTTACAATATTTTTTTAAAGATTCCAAACCTTTTTCTTTGATGTCAATTGATGCATTCATGAACATAGGATCTAACAATGGATTATCCAACCATGTGACTAATTGAACAAAAACACAATATAGCAACAATATAATCTTTATTAATTCATAGTCGATTGAATTATAAACTATCACAAGGGCTTACTATATGAAGCATTTACTTTCAAGACATATTGGCACAACAATGTGTGAATTAAATAATTTTTAATGTATTATTTTTTTTCAATTATTCCTGCATTTAGAATTAAGGAACCAAATCTAACAAAAAATGCCTCCCTTTAAATTATCATGACAAATTCTAATATAGTGAGACCTAGCTTTGGAATTTTTTGATGTCAGACACAAGGAGTTGTAAGCTCAATGTTGTGTAACATGAAAGCGACCAAACATGTAGAGAGAACCTTCTAGAATGAATGTAGTGATGACGCTTCAATGAATCTCGATGTGGTTCATGTATTGAATCCTTCACTAGAGGTAGTAGATTCATTTTTCCTTGTTCATGGTTGAGGAAAAATACCCCACAACATTAGTGATTTGCCTCTATTGATCAATTTTATAATTTTCATGTGTTATAATCATCATATTATAAGTTCAAGTATCATTGCATATACATTATCAAATAAGCCTAGTTAGATTAGATCTAATGATTCATGAGGTCTCCTAATAATGTAAATAAAGATGCACTCCTAAATCCCCAATATTAGTTCATGTCAATAACTAGGCCCCTTTGGATTAGTGGTAATGTTATTCTTTTGGGTAAGCCCCATTTTCCCCAATGATAGGGTTGGTTATTTTTTCAACAACCAATGTTGTGTGGCACACTCCTTAGACTTTATAAAAGGTAGAGAAACAATTTATCTCCAAATGCATGCACACCATCTAATCTACTACTCTAATTTAATCTAATGGCCCAAGGGATACATGACCATTCTTTATAGGTCTCCACTATGATGATCCATGGTTACACAACTATTAAATCCATAGATTCCCCATGAAATTCACATGCCATTTCTCTCCTCATGAGGAATTTTTGTGGAATCTATTACCATAAAAAACTGAAATCTTTAATAGAAACCAATCCAGAATTAAAATCCAACACATTCTTGTTTTGCATGATGCATGGCGATTGAAATCTACCTACCTAGAGATCTAAGATGATGTATTATGTAGTGGGATTCAATGGAACTTGTACCAATGGACTATGTAATAGATTTCAACCATCAATAGAGGAATTCATGGGAATAAACTCATTGAAATATCACAATATCCTCAATTGTGTAGGAGTTTATGGTGAACTCAAACACCCCAAAATCACCAGCAAGACAATAATTTCCACAAGAGAGAAATGGTAGAAATATTATGCTATCATTAAGATGCAAGAATGCCAAATTGAATATGGAAAAGTACATATGAAGCCTTGCTTATATAGGCAAGGTGGTGAAAATACATCCAAGAGGTGCATTAACTCCTACTACCCATAAAAGGTGGGAGGTTATCACCTACTCGGTAAATGACAAAACATGTGGCATAACCTCCTTTGGTGAAGACAAAAAGGAGGTGGCACATAAATCCAAAAGAGGGTGAGAAACCCAACTACCCTATAAAATACTCAAGTAAATACAAAATAGTGGTTATGAGAGGTGGCACAACAAGCCAAAAGAGGATGTGCTCCATGCATGTGGCAGGAGGCAGGCACAATGACATTTGTCAGCCACTGCATGTGCCATTCCTCCTTGTTAACCTCACCAAATAAACCTAATGAGCAGAAGCTAATATGTGAAAAAAAGCCTTTCAACATGGCAAAGGCCAAAACACTGCAGCCTAAAGTGTGGGTGAAAAAGGCATAGATGGTTCATGCAGGTGTGTGTTTCCAGTGTCTGAAAAGCCCAGTGGGTTAGAAATATACAAGGAAGGTGTGTCGTGATATCATAAAGAATCCATTCGATATCCATACAGGGATGATGAGGATAAGCTGAGACAGCACATTTTGGGAAGAGCGCCAGAGCATGGCAGACACTGGGTCTTGGATGGCAGCGGCCAAGGAGAATCCGCACATGTTTCAAGAGCCATGTTGATCAACAAGGGATTCAGGTGGGAGTCATGAGAAGGAGTAATGACTTGATTTAAAGGAACATTTGGAAAGCTCTGACGCATGGATCTATGGAAGCAGCAGTAGGACCGAAGGTAGATCACAGGGGTGGTGGCAGTATGAAGCCTGGTGCGCAAAACTAGTAAAATGGATGAACTGCATCTACACTTCCATGGTGAAAATCAGCTTCCGATGTGATGAAAGATCTAGAAAAATGCGTTACACCAACTGAAGTGCTCGAGTAGCTTTCCATCAATGTCTTGTTGCAAAAGCCGGACAAGCAGTCAAAGTTGGTTTTAAAGAAAGAGCAGTTGCAGGAAGCGGGTTTTCCAGCAAAAAAAGTTTATTTTTATTCCCGATTCTGAAAATCTATACACTTTTGTGAACAAAAACAAAACCGAAATATTTTGGAGCTAAGGTCGAAACCTAGAAATTGTTTTTTCCTACAAATGAGTGGAAGCTAGATTTCTGAAGCAAAAATGAAAACGGCTCCAATAAAAATAGTTGTTGATGCCTTGGATTCAATGGTGAGGTTCTCCAGACCCCAACTTGTACCCAACAAAAATTTCATGCCAAGATTGGTCCCTTAGATCTGGGAAGTAGTCTGCAACATTGAAGCTCTGATACCATGTAGGAGTTTATGGTGAACTCCTCAAACACCCCAGAATCACCTGCAAGACAAAATAACTTCCACAAGGGAGAAATGGCATAAATATTATGCTATCATTAAGATGCAAGAATGCCAAATTGAATATGGAAAAGTACATATGAAGCCTTGCTTATATAGGCAAGGTGGTAAAAATACATCCAAGAGGTGCATTAACTCCTACTACCCATAAAAGGTGGGAGGTTATCACCTACTCAGTAAATGAAAAAACATGTGGCATAACCTCCTTAGGTGAAGAAAAAAAGGAGGTGGCACATAAATCCAAAAGAGGGGAGAAACCCAACTACCCTATAAACTACTCAGGTAAATATAAAATAGTGGTTATGAGAGGTGGCTCAATAAGCCAAAAGAGGATGTGTAACTCAACTACCCATGTGTGGGAGAGAGTGACACATGTAGCTGTTGTATTTTTCCATGTGTCCTCATATTAACCACTCTAAATAAGCCTAAGCAAGCCTAAATAATATGTGTAGGAAAAATAAAGACCCCCTAACATAAGGAAAATAAAAAACCTACACTAACAAATTGGCCTTCAAAATTCAACTTCTATTTTGGGGGAAAATTATCATTGCAGGTTGGGAGTTCCCTATAAACACTGGTTAATGTGTTCATTTGTAGTTTATATGTAGTCTCATATAGTTGAGATACTAAACCCAATGTGTAAATTAAGTCTCGTGTTAGGTGATGTGCAACTAAGCTTTTAAGCCTAATGCTTAATCCTAGTCTTGATTCCCTCTATTATTGTTTCTTGAGGATATTACATTCCATGTAATTACCAAGATGTTGTCCACAAGTTTCTAAATATTGTCTTTTTTCATTAATTGATGATTACATATGTATTTTTTTTATTGATTATATCATGAGCTATCTTACTCTAGTTGTGAGGAGATATCTATCTAGCATGAGCCTTTTTTATATTATATGCTTTATGCAATATCTTTTATTTTTCCTTGCATTATTTTAAGCTTAGTTTAGGATGCGAAACAATGAAAAATAGGTTATGTTATGAGAAGGGGGTTCACCAAAATGATAATAGCTAGACCTATTTTCCTTTAATTCATTAGAAAATGAGATCTCCACAATTAATTGATTATCAACCCTTAGGTGAATCAAGTCAATGTGAGAATCTTCAGATTTCTTTATGCTCACAAGACAGGGATCAAGGTCAAACAACACTTTGGGGAGAAAAACTAAAAATAGAAAATCAACTCCAAAATTCAATCTAATACTTGAAACAACAATATTGAACTCAATATTTGCAAAACTAGAAAACCAAATGCAGATTTGAGAAGGGAAAAAATGTGTTTACTAGTCACCAAGAGGTAGTTTTTGAAGGCTGACTTGGACTCATTCGCCCATGGGTGAATGGTTCTTTGCTCATGGTTTTTTTACAACTTTCAAGAGCCTCTGACACAGATTTGTAGCTTTTTATTTATCCATATTTCACTATCAAAAATTCAAAAATCAGATCTGTAGGCTAGATTCCATGATTTGACAATAACTTTGACAACTTTTGTAACTTTGACAACTTTTCCAATCTTGCACTTCAAAAGGTCTTCAATCCTTCTTCAACCTAAATCTGAAATCACACACACAAGAGAGAAAAATGTTTGGTTTTTGGTGAATGGGGGTTTGCCTTGGTCAAACCCCATTTTGGTAATCAAACCTTGAATTGAAATAATGAAATGAAAGAGGGAATGAAGAGTGAACAAGCTATGTTACCACTCAACAAACCCTTGTAGAAACATTAATAATGGAGATCTTAGGAGGCCTGTAACTTGCATGAAATGGATTCAATGGATGTGGATCTTGATGCTTGAGATAATACTTTGAATGATTGAGCTTGAATCTTGAAAACTACATCATAATGTTAGCTCCAAAAGCATGCATGATGCAAGAAGACTTTGACATGATGGATAGATCTTGATTGCTGCAATAAATCTATGACATATCTAATCTTGAATGCTCTTGATCATCAACTTTAGCTCTTATGAAGTCACATAAAAATTATAGGTTTGCTTCTTGAAAAAACTTCTATAATTGATTTGATAAAAATACCTTGTATTTATAGGTATGTATCCTTAATTTCCCGAAATTCAAATATCACAAGCCGACATTGAATTATGAATTTGAAGATGTTAAAATAATACCAAAAATATAATTTAAATTAAGGTCCAAAGGTCTAGGGAGGACCCATTCACCCATGGGAGAATGGGTCTGAGGTCCTTATTCCTAGAACACACATTGCTCAAGGTAAAGTGTTATGTATTGGCATTAATTATTGTCAAGTTTCCCCTTCAGAAAATATAATTTATTAGGCTTGTAAATGAATAAAAGGGCTAATTAAGGCATAATTAAGCTCAATTTAATTAAGAGGGCCCAAATAAGTGTGAAAATATAAATGGGTACATTTACCAACACTAAATTAAGGCATTATTAATTGCATTTTAAAAAGGAGGGCCCAAACAAGTGTGAAAAATGTAAAGGGATATATTTTTCAACACTAAATTTAGCCTCGCTTTAGTGAGAGGATAACCCTGCATCAAACTCACACTTAAGTAGACAATCAAGAGAGGCCTAATTGTACAATTGTTGGAAGGATAAGAAGAAAAATATCAAGGAGGTTGATCAAGCCCCCAAGATCTGACATTTCATGGAAAAACCAATAAAGGCACAAGGAGACACATGCCTATGTTAAACATATATATGTATGTAGCAATGACAAGATACTCAATCATACAATGTCAAAGACAAAAAGAAAGAAAGAAGGAAAAGAAAAGGAGGGTGGATCATGCATTGACTGTCCAACCCGATGTGGATCATGCCTCAACCGTTTGTCCAAAAATGTTTACAAGTGGGACTCGCTATCCACTATGCAAACAACAATGCACGCTCACATGGACTAGTGAAATCCATTGTCCACTAGGTGAGCCCCCAAGGGTGGAAAATCAGAGAATCTTATTAGGCTCCCATACCATACCAAAGTTATACCTATGATAACTTCAATAAGGCACCACACAATACGAACTTCAAGCTTCATAAGGCTTAGCAAGTTGTGTTATGCTAAACATTTATGAACAAACAAGGAACCACAGGCAAGCAAAGTGTCTTATGCTTGGTGGCCATGAAAAAGGGTTGTAGCTTCAAGCTTCACAAGGTTATCAAGTTGTATTATGCTAATCACTTATGAACAAAATGAAAATAGGATAAGACATGTTCAAATGGGTTTTGCTTAGTTCACGTAAGGTATCCTCTTAGGGAACATCGTGCCTAATGTCTCCAAGAGAGAAAAAGTCTAGGATAAAAGATTTGAAACTTAGGGAATGCAATGCATAGCATCACCACTAAGAGGAAAGTCATATGCCAAGAAAGGTCACACTCTTGGAGGACATCAAACCCAATGACTCCACCAAGAAGAAGACACATCACAAGAAGTAAGAAGACTGCACAGTGAAACATAAGGTATAGTACAAGATCTTCAAAAATGATAATGCCAATGTATGCTCCCACTTTAAAGAAACTGCTAACACCATGTTGTGAGAAATTACTTTAAAGTAGCAAATGATAAATGCTAACAAGACATGAGATCTTGTTTGGAAATCCCTATGTCAAACATGTGTTTCCAAATGAAGCTACATCATGAAAAGGGGTTGCCCCCAAAATGAAATCCCAAAATAACACATAATGGATCCACGGATTCAAGGTCAACATATGTCTTTGCTACATTGATATTATAGAGCTCGAAAACGCTATCATTCCCCAAATAACTCATGGAACAGGAAGAATGACACACATAGAGAGAGAAAACAAAGAAAATATTTTGGGTCAACATGGAAGAAACTTAAATGTCTTGACGCCTTGCATCATCCCCAAAAGGAAAACACAAGAAAAGATAAAAGATAAAAGACTTATGACATATAGAAGAATTAAGGTACAAATAGAGGAATGCACATAAAGGCATATCAAATAGAACAGTATAGGAGATCACATTATGCACATGCAATCACGTAAAGAACATGAAAAGGAAAACAAATACAATACTAGTAAGGCACATGCAAGTCAACCTATAGCAAGTCTTTTGCATCCCAATCTTGTTCATCATATGCAGAAGGTGGAAAACTAGCCAAAGGGACAACGTCAAGTGCCAAACTAGGACAATCACCAAGTTCTGCACATGGTGAATCACTCTTTTTAGGAGGATAATCATGATTGTTATCATTTAAGCTCATGGAAGAGGAAAATAATAAATTTAACTCTTTATGCACTTCCTCATCATTTTTTTGCAATTTCATTATCATCATCCAAGTTTATCACAACATAAGGTCTAATGATAGTATCCATAGAAGATGCTTGCTCTTGTTGTGTTCAAGATATAGTATTTTCTTGTTTCAACGAAGGTGGAGAATCATCATTCATTTCTTGAGGTAAGTTTGTATTGTGATTTTCTATGTTGTTATTTTCTTCTTTTTCTTGTAACAAACAAGCAATAGCACAACATCTATACCTACACTCTCTAGCATTTCGGTTTCTTTTCATTTGCTTTTCAAGTTGCGATTGTGTAGGAGAGGGTTTATCAACCATAGGTTTATTTTATTCCCTTATGGGAGGAATGGAAGGAATTGTAGGAGGTTGTTCAACCACTTTCTCTTTAGCTTTGTAAACTTTTTTGATTTTAGGAGGCACAATGGGACTTATTTGATTATCTCATGGTCTCTTATAAGAAATGGGTGGGGGATTTGCTATGGTTTGGTCTTGGTTACTTAGAAGAGATTTTGGTTCAATCATAGTCTCATCAAGGATAGGAGGCTCAATCATGGGTTGAGGCATATTGGTAAGGGATAACTCTTCTATGTGCTTTGCCTCAAACTTTTGATAAGATTTGAAAAATAAGTCCTCACGAGGCCTAATATGTTCCATAGGTTCGGTCCAAAATAATTCCAATGAGAAATTCCCATGAAAGACACAAGATTAAAGCCACTATAATGCACAATAAAGATCTCATTTCCAAATGGAAACTTTAAGCATTTATGCACAACCAATGAGACAAAATTCATGGAGTGAAGCCATGGGTAGCCTAACTTCACACGAAATTGGTGTGACAACGGGATGATGGAGAATGAGACACATAATGTTTCGGTCCAACTTTTAGAGGAAGAGTTATTGAACCTATCATAGGGCAAGCAAAACCATTATATGTTTTGATCCATGCTTTCAGTTTTTCATAAGTATCTTGATAAATCTCATGCAAAAATAAGAATTATTTAGTGATCACATTCTCTACACAAATGAGATCAATTAATATCCCATTAGTAGGCTTGTCATTGATTCTTCTAGCTATGTAAAGAGTACCATCGAGTGCATGTTTAAGTATGCCATTTTGTGAGAAATCAATCTCAAGTGGCATTTTGGTTAGGCCCTTACGAGGTTGAGCTTCAATGAATCCAATTATATTTTCCATGTTTTTCATGATTTCATCACTCGTGTCAACATTCATCACATCATTATTTGTTTCACTAGCTTTGACAAAGGAAATGTTATGGTTTGGCATAGGATTATTAAAGATTTGTAAGTTTTGATTAGGAGGGGCTACAGACTTATTACCTTGATCATTAACACCGCCAATTTTAATATGACTAAGATCAATGAGGTCTTGTACAATATGTTTAAGATGCTTGCAATGTTCTGTATCATGTCTATTTTGTCCGTGAAAATGGCAATAGGAATTTTGTCTATAGTAGGGAGGCAAAGGCTTAGTAGCATAAGGAGCTCTAACAAGAGGTAAGGAAATTAGTTTATGGTTTTAGAGTTGCAACATGATATTACGAAGGGTATTAGGTAGAGGGTGAATTGTCTATTTCTATCTCCAAATGTGTATGAATTTCTCATCTTTATAACAGCTCCTTGGTTATCAACATGTTGAGTTGGTTGAGGGGGATTAAGTTGTAAAAATACCTTAGTTTGTTTCTTGAATGGTTGATAGTTGCTATGAGACGTGGATTTGGATTTTTCAGGATGGCTAGAGGGATCTTTCACTTCATGACTACTAATCGAATTTTGGTAATCATGAAGGGCGGTACACAATTGTGTGAAGGAGGGAAGTTTGAACATCTCAAGTTTAGTTTGGAATTTGTTTTACAAATTGGAAATAAACATTCTTTAAAGTTCAACATTAGGAATGTTAATGTTTATTTGTGAGTAAAGAAATTGGTATATTGTTATGAAATCAGTGACCTTTTCATCATCCTTTTGTTTGTATGTCATTAAATCAGCTAAGGTCATCTTAGGACCCATATATATTTGGTAGTGATTGTAAAAGGAATCAATAAGTTCACTAAATGAATGTATTGAATTATTTAGTAAGGAGAAAAACCATTCCAAAGTAGTGTCCTTCAAGGATCTAGGGAAGAGTTTAGCCAAGAGTTTATCCTCAAAAATGAATTCACTACATAGGGTTGTATATGCGAAAACATGGCTGATAGGATCTAATTTACCACCATATTTCTCAAATCTAGGAATATCTATACCTTGTGGCATTTGTGTTCTCAATATCTCCAAGGATAAGGGGTTTGTTTTGACGTGTTGTGAATGTTGGCCACTTTTTGATTTTGGACTTAATGTAACAATTTTTGTTGGAGGGATGAAACATTTTGGTAAGAGTGTGTTATGATGGATCATTGTTAATGTTGTGAGATGGAGGTGAATAAAGTGGAGGTCTATATGTATTGGAGGGAAAGTGACTTGTATGTTTGTGAGGGGAGATGGATTAGGAGACATGAGATTTGAATGCACAAAGCTAAAGGGATTCCTAGTGGAAATACATAAGGAAGTATTGGCATTTCTAGTGGATTGTATTATTGTTGTAATAGTTGGATTAGTGTATGTTGGAATAGAGGTTATGGTTGTAGAAGGAGGAATTAGAATTCCACCTTGACTTTGAGTATACCCCAAAGCTTGAGCACAACTAGTCATGGTAGGGACATGTGTTTATCAATAATGTGAGATAAGCTATGAACAATCTCTATTCCTTGTTCATTTTCAATCATTCTCCTCATGCTATCTATCATAGGAACCACATTACCATTGTTGTATTCAAAACTCACAAAATATTGCAATTTTTCAAGTTCCTCATCCATTCTCCTAAGGTTCTCATGAGGGACATTAGCAAACATTGTATCAACATCATTCACATTGTTTGTGGGTAGGGAAGTCATAGGAAATGAAGTGTTAAGGGTATGATCCATAGTAGGTTGACTAGTGTCAACACTATGAGTGAAAGAGTTAGAAAAACCAAGATCCATAATGAGTGATGTATCATGAGATGACGTGAGTCTCAAACTACATATCATGATAGTATTGGAAATAGGACACCAAGTTGTGAAGCTCATACAAGTTCCATCATAGCACCTCATGTAAAAAATATAATAATTTATATTCATTTCAAAATGTTAATTTTACAAGTTACATAGTTTGACTTATGCCAACTTGCTACTTAGTCAACTCAAATTAAATCATGAAGTACATAGTACAATAATCAAGAATATGGAATTCCATATGATTCCTCTTCAATGATCACCACATCTGGTGGATGAGAACATGGTTCAGGTGCTTTTCTACCCAACCACGAACTATGATTCCTCGAAATTCTTCCTAGCTTGAAGAATACGTGATGCTACATAGAATACTTAGCAAGAGATACAATATGTAAGGTGGAATCTGGTGTGTGCCTAACATCTACATGCATTTCTATATACATTTAGAACATGCAATGTAACGCCCCGCCACGTAACCCTAGAGGACGATGCAAAAATAATGAAAGAGTAACAATTTTTCTTTTTTTAAAGTGTAAATAACAAGTAAAGTGAACTACACTTAACACATACATCCTCTAAGGTATGCGACAATGCTTACATTCCCATAATATACAAAAGTAAACTAATCCATAGTATTAAATAATACTTATGAAATAAATAACATACATCCAAAGCATTAAACTCACCTCATTAGATACAAAGTACATTAATGAATCATTCATAGATTGCATTTATTCAATATAGTAGTTACAAAGCTCATTTCCAAAATGAAGAAGATCATACAATAATGTTACAATAACAATGATACAAGAATCCTCCTTGAATACAAATGAGGAGTACCACAAATACATAGGAATCCAATTGATACAAAAGTACATAAGAGATGGAACATATCAACTGGAACATGTGAGCTCTCCAATTTGGAAGATCCCACCATTATGAACATAAAGTGGAAACCCAATGGTGTAAGGTGAACGTTCCACCTAACCAAGTGGTACCTGAAGGCCCACCCCTCATGCTAGGAGATAGTAAAAGGGCTTCCTAGGAAAAACCAACAACTTCTAGACACATGCAACACATAATACTATACTCTACAAGAAAAATACATACATAAAGGTTATATGCTTCCAGAGTAAAATAATCAAGTATATCAACTGCACAATAAATAATGTTGTCATAGGAGGAGTGTCATCACAAAGTTGCATGGGTTACCCTAGTAGACCTTTCTAGGCCCTGGCCCCCATCTTGGGTTACCCTGGTAGCCTCTCACGACCCCTGACCCCACATGCAAACCGATGTGGAATCAATTACCTTTCAAAGGGATAAGATAATGATCTTCCCATTCTATGCCTTCTTGTCTCATCCCAAGTCTAAACAAGCCCTTGAGCCCATGAGTGAGGAAAATTAACAAGTTATATGAATTAAGCTACCCTTTCCCCTAATACAATTATTTAATTTCCACTGAATTAACTAACTCTCACATGAGTTACCCTAGCACCACTTTATGTGCTAGCCCCCATTGAGAGCCACTCCCCTACTGACAACACAAGGATCTAATCCAAAAACCAAGGGTAGACAAAGTGTACAAAAACTAATAATAAATATCAACCATAATGCAAGAAGCAATACATCTCGTTCATAGTAACCGGGTGTTTAAACTGAATTACAACCAAGTGCACTACCCAAGGGAAATCAAAGGGCTAAACCATAAATCATAACCCCCTCCTAAAATTACAAAATTTGGAAGGCTTACACATTTACAACTAACATACTTCCCAAATTACTTGAACAAAAGACATCATAATTAAATAAGCAATTTAGGCAAGAAATAAAGCTACCATTAGGATTTCCTAAATCCAATTTCTATTTCAAGAATACAATAATACATTGCTTGAAATAAACTAACTTAATATAATTTCATTTACAAATAATAAGGAAATTAAATCTAATTGTTTAATTCCAATTTCCTTATTTACATCAATATAAAATCAATTTCCCTTTTAAATCATTTCATTTAAATCATCAAATTTGTGCTTTTGCATGCACCTATTATAAAAATACATTTTAAATATATCATCAAATCTGAAGGCGAAGCTCTACTTCAAACATCATTTCCTCAAGCATTCGGAAATAGTGTCTTTAAATTGTTTCTTTTATTATTTATATGCAAATTGGAAATATTGCTTGTACAAGAAGAATATGTTATCTGTGTAGAAGTTTTAATATATTTTGTAAATTTGAAAGATTGTCGTGTTTGGAAAAATTGCCATGAAAATTTTAGAGCTTTTGTAGAAATTGTTTAAAAAATATATATTTGTCACGTTTCCGTTGTATTTGTGTTGTCCTCTAGGGTTATGAGGTGAGGCATTACACATGGTATCAGAGCCAAGTTTAAACACTGGGTGCTCTTGGATAATGTTGAATCCATTAAGGTGTTAGTTGCATAGGATTTAAGTTTGCGTACCTTGTCTTATACCTTGGTGTGTCTATGTAGGATCATGCCACCTAGGCGAGGTCACGGTAGAGGTCGTGGTCTTGGCCGAGGAGGTAGTCGTGGAGGTAGTCAACAAGATTCACCTCCCCATGTTTCCCATGAATTAGATTGTGAGGAACATCAGGCTTCCCAAAATGCTTCGGGAGGTGGTGATCAGAATTAGGATCCACCAGGGATCAAGGGCACTCAGTTGCATCAATTGTTAGAGGATACTCTTGCTCACCTTGGGCCAAGGAATGATATAGATTGGATTAATATTGTGAGAGATAGGTACTAGCATAGCTAGAGGAAGATATAGCCACTCACATAAGAGACCTACCTAGAGATCGCCCACCCACTTTTGATGGTTCTGGTAGCGGATTAGAGGCCGAGACATGGTTGATAGACATGAACTGGTGTTTTTCTATGCACCCTTATGGTAGCAACACCAAGGCTAGATGTGCGATCATGCACTTGTGAGACTTTGTATCTACCTAGTGGAGATTGGAGGAGAAAAAGCTCCATATTGACATTAATTTTGTGTCTTGGGATATGTTCATAGAGAGATTTAGAGCCAGATTCCTTTCTGACCATTGGCGACAACATCATGGGGACAAGTTTCATGCTTTGCGACAGATGGCCATGTCAGTGGAATAGTATGAGCATCGATTTTATGAGCTCAAGCAATTTGTTGGCATTGGTGATGATGAGGGCATGCTTGTTCAACACTTCATTAGGGGCTTAAATTCCTAGATCAGTGGTGGTGTTCGGGTTTTCAAACCCAAGACTATGGAGCATTTACCGAGAGAAAGCCATACCGGGTGGAGGATACCTGGTAATGGTGTTGGGTATTAAGCACCGAGTGTAGATAGGTAGTGCTTCAGCTGTAGCACTCCAGTTCATGTAGTGGTCGCTTAAGGAGTTAGACCACCTAGACAAAGTAGGTGCCTACACGCAGGGTCAACATTAGAATTCATAGGGAAATAGAAGAATATCTAAATAAGATAGGGAGACAGTATTAATCTATGGGGTGACAAGAACTAGAGGCAAAAAGCCCCAAATTTGAGCAGCCGACATAGAGTACACACAGCCTACCCATAATAGTAGCATTTAGCAAATTGATCACACCTTCCTCGAGGCCTAGGATCTCGTATAGCATGATGTTTTTCATGGGCCACCGGTCACATATGCGACAGTGTCCCAATAAGGGCATATCAAGTTATACTCAGAGGCTAGCTACGTCAGAACCGACTGTTGGAGATGCGGGTAGAGATCATCAAGAATTTGTTGCGGTTGACAACTGCCAAGCTGATCACCAAGGCACAGTAGTAGATACTTCTGGTATGTTACAGGGTAACAGGGTTACCATTTTATTTAATTTAGGAGCATTAGATTCTTTTATTTCATCGTCTGTTGTGGTGCGTTGTAGATTGAGGGCAATAAAGCAGGACGATAAGTGGAAGGTCGAATTGGCCTCCAGTGCTAAAGTTGCAGCGCAATCCCTAGTACATGACTATAGATTGGATTTTGGATCCTTTCACACTATAGTAGACCTCTGCATTATACCATTAGGGTCGGATGACATTGTCTTAGGGATGGATTGGCTTGAGGCTCACAAGGTCGTTATTGATTATTGATGCAAGTCAATTCGATGCATTGATGTTTCTAGTAGAGAGGTTGAGATAATGGGAGTTCAAAGACCCATATCGTTGAGGATGATCTCAGCTATGCAACTGAGGAGATGTGTATGCCAAGGATGTCAGTTGTTTGTAGTAACAGTAGATGACTTGGAGTTGGGTGATAGTGAGGAGAAGGTTTCTCTTGATAGCCACCCCATACTTCAGGCGTATGCAAATGTATTTCTCGATGAGATTCTAGGGATGCCACCTCAGTGTGACATTGATTTCAAGATTGATCTTATACCTGGCTTCGATCCTATTTCATGAGCTCCATACCGTATGACTACACAAGAGCTTAAGGAGCTCCACTTGCAATTGGAGGAGTTGCTTGCAAAGGGTTTCATCCACCCTAGTGTTTCACCTTGGGGAGCACCAGTAATTTTTTTGAAGAAGGATGGTTCTCTCCATCTGTGCATAGACTATCGTTAGCTAAATAAAGTGACAATCAGGAATAGATATCCCTTATCTAGGATTGATCATTTGTTTGATTAGATCAAGGGTGCTATGGTCTTTTCAAAAAATGATCTTAAGTCAGGGTATCATCAGCTATGTATTTTTTATTTCAACACATTCATAAGATGACGTTTCACACATGTTATGGTCACTACGAGTTTACAGTGGTATCGTTCGGGTTAACGAATGCGCCATCTGTGTTCATGAGCTTGATGAACGAAGTCTTTCACACTTATCTGGATAGATTTGTATTAGTATTCCTTGATGATATATTGATCTATTCCAGGACAGTAGAGGAGCATGAGGAGCATCTGAGGCAGGTTTTGCAGTGTTTGAGAGATAATCAGTTGTATGCTAACCAATCCAAATGTGAGTTCTTTAAGACTAAGATTAAGTACCTTGGGCAGGTGACAATAGGAGAGGGTATTGCAGTAGATTATGTGAAGATCCAAACGATCATTGATTGGCTTGCGCCCACTAATGTGGCAGAGATACACAATTTCATGGGATTAGCAGGTTATTATAGATGCTTTGTTCAGGGTTTCTCTAGGATAAGACATCCTATTACTTATCTTCAGAGAAAAGGGAAGAGATTTGTCTGGTCGAAAGGGCAGAGGCAACATTTCAAACTTTGAAGGAGAGGTTGACTAGTGCACTAATTCTTGTGATACCCGATCCCACCGGAGATTTTGTTGTTTGCATAGACACATATTTGAGGGATTAGGATCACTTTGATGTAGAATGGTCGGGTTATTTTGAATGAGTCACACAAATTGAAGGATCTCATAGGTTTTAATGAGTAACCAGTTGGTCTCTATTCTACCTATGGAGTAGCCATCTCCGCAACAAGGGCAGCTCAGAGTCAAAGACTGAGATCTTCTGCACTTTAGGCTCTGCAGAACCAGGGCGGGTATACCCACACAATGCCTCAAATAAGACTAGACATTGCCTTTTTATAGCAGATGACTCCTGAATGCCAAGTATTGAGAACCTCAAATATGGCTAGATTCCCAGTAACACAATACTTGCAGTAACCAAGGAGGTAGGGCAAGACAACTGAAGATATTCAATGATTTTAAATTTGGAAGGTTTCTGAGAGGGACCAGGCCACAGGACAGACCAGTGCCTAATCTTGGGCCACGAAGTCAAACACAAAAGATGGAATTCATCTGCAAATAGGACCTCAACCAGTGGATTTTGTTTTGCTGATGCCTTACATCAGCTATCAGTGCCTTACACTAACAATCCAGCTCTTGTATCAACCAGATTCTTCTTACCCAATCCAACCTGTACACAAACAATCACTGCTACCTGCTAAAGGATTTAACTGCTTCCTTGAAGCAGACCTATCAACAAATAACACAACCTCGTGAAGTATGAGAAGATGAACAAAGACACCTTATGCATTCATTCAAATGATTGGAGCATACAAAATGGAGACAATCTACTGACATGCATGAAAGATGAGCATCTTCATGTATTCATTGCTCAAACTAATTGTATTTACAGACAGATTCAGAATTACAAATCATCAGACTCCACATTGACTCAAAACTAAACACTATCTATCTCAGGCTGATCCACAAACTCAGACAAAAGTGTGGAACTGAACCTAAGGGACCAAACCAACCTAAACCCCCCCCTCTACATATGGCCACGAAATTCTCCTTTATAGGAACAGGAGAAGCAACAAGCAACTGGCCAGATGAGATTACACGTCTTCGGATGACTGGGCCAACCCCGAACAACACGCAGGCCAAAACATCACTTCCAACAGCCTCACTGGTCTCATAAATGCCTCGGGTCGGGTTGCTGCAGGAAAGACACTCCCGCACGAAAGAAGCCAGGCAATCGATGTCAAATCCACCGCCAAATCCATGCATCCATACTCGAGCCATGCCGTCCTGCTCTCAGGGTCGCATCACCATGAATGCACAATCAGCGGATCCAACAACCAAGTTTCTGTTGCCATGAATATTACAAATCTTCGCACGCGAACAGACAGAAACCCTAATAGAGATCAGGTTGAAAACTGACCGTCGATCAGCAGAGATCGGCGGTCGCCATTTAAAATCACTCGACCATTGAAAACAAGCCCATGCCTACACATTAGTCTCCAAGTAAACATCGGGCACCTTTGAATCTGAAGTTAAAACATCACCGTCCAGCTGACGCACGTGCGCACTTGTGGCCCATTAGTAGCTCGGGCGGGCGAGGGCAGAGAAGTCGCTGAGAGATAGCCGAGTCGGCAAGAGGTCCTGGCGAGGAGAACAACCCATACCGAAGTCACCGGGCACATCGGCCAAGCAGAAGGAAATCGGGGAAAGGTCTGGCCGAAAGACGGATGCTACATTGAACACTCATCACAAGTCGGCAAGAGATGGCCAAGTCGGCCAGACATCATGGCGAAGTCCACATGTTTCATCGAGCAGATGAGTCGGCAAGACATGGCACACTTGGCGTAAGATTTCAGCTTAGAACAACACCCCGTCAGTGAAAGAGAGATTACAATCGATCGCCAAGACATTAATAGTCTCACACCAACCGAAACCATTTTCCTTTTGTGTATCGCTACAACATTAAGATATCGAGAAGACCTCCTGCCGCACACCATGTCTCTCTGAAGGTTTTCATTCACCTGAGTGTCACTGAGATAGCCTAGAGCCTACGCCGATGAAGACCACCATATGTTCCATCGGCGAGACCGAAGGTCACTCGCTGAGACCTCACGCCGAAGACCCCAGCTCATACCGAAGAGATTACTCTTTACATTGTCGGTCGGTATAAGCACCCATCATCGGTGAGACATCACAGCGACATTACATTGTTATACCACAAGCCCTTAGAAACTTGTTTGCCGAGAGAAGTAAAGACTTTCACCAAAAGTCACATATTGAATCACCTTTGGCAAGACCCGACCCCATCACCAAGAAGACACACCGAAAAACATAAATCC
The DNA here is from genome assembly GCA_007258455.2 of Sequoia sempervirens. NCBI lineage: Eukaryota > Viridiplantae > Streptophyta > Pinopsida > Cupressales > Cupressaceae > Sequoia > Sequoia sempervirens. The sequence continues at coordinate 18,854 of VDFB02065518.1, forward strand.
CACCGAAGCATTAAGATCATCCATCACCGGTCGGCGTAACAAAAGACATCGCCGAGACATCTCGCCGAAAGGTATAGCATACGCTGAAAGAAAACTACAAGACATCTTTGGCAAGACCCAACAGAATCACCATGAGTTATATCGAAAGCTCCAAGTCCCGCCGAAGGGAAGTCACACCGACAGAAAAAAGCCACGGCGAAGAAGAAGCAGGGCCGGTAAAACGGTGACAAGGGGCCAGTAAAGGAATGGAAAACGGGGCTCGGGAGAACCATAAGTGAAGCATGAACGGGCTGGACAGGTCACCGAAGGAAAAGAACAAATGGCCAGAAAGAAAAGAAAACAACAGACCCGAAACGATCCCGCCCCCGCCTCCGCAAAAGACAGCGGATACGGAGCCGGAGCCAAAACAAAACCAAAAGCCATGGGGGCGGAGACAAAAGGAAAACAAGAACTATGCAAAATGTTCCAAGAAAAACCCCGACCTGGTTCTGCCCCCGCCAAAAACAAAAGGAAAACAAAGCAAGCGGAGCTGGGGAAAACAACCAGCGACCGACACAGGGTAGAAAGGAAAAGAAACACCAAACACGCAGAATCAGAACTAGGATGGATGCGTGAACAGGAACTAGAACCTCAGAATTGGAGAAGTTCTAGTTCCCTTCAAGCATCTGTTCCGCCCCTGATTCTGAAAGAAAAACCAAAGCAAACAAAAGGAAACGGGAACCGGAATAAAAACCCAAAAAAAAGGAATAGAGAAAAACTAGGAAACCCTAACATAGGCCGCCCCCTGTAGATCAAAACTAGCATGCTGGGCTCAACCCTTGTGGGAGCCCATTTAACCCACATGCTAAAATGAAATACACCCCAATGCTAAAGATTTATCATAAAGATCAGAGGCAAACAACTAGGCCATGAGAGAAAACCAAAATAAGCACTAACATAGGCTCCAGTTGGGGATGTATGCCCCTAGTGGGCATAGCAAGAATTCAGATCACTGGAAGAGCAGACTAGAACAAAAAAAACCAAAAACAACGAGGAGCTAACCAGACAAGGTTAGCAGACACAACAAAACAAAACCGACCAGAAAATCAAAACCTAACCTAATGTTCATGGAAAAAGAAATGCTTCAGATGAAGCACCATTTTGAGAATTGTCCATGAACAGGCATTTCAAGAGTCACATTGTTGATTCCTTTGTTTCATTTGATGACACTAGGCCACCAAATGAAAAATGAGAGCCAATTTTTTCCCTTGTCAAAAACTTGATTCTCTGTTGCCTTCCATAGACAAAATCTGATAACACTGTCATGAACTGCCCACAAACTAGCCTGGTCATTGGCTAGTTCCATTGAATTACTATGCTTTCCAATGCCACCAGCTACACTGTCAAACTGCAACATGCAATCAGACACTAATTTGAGATTACAATCATCATGGCATATCTCCCTGGACAATTCATGGTCATGTTTTACTGAATGCTCATTTGCTTGGTCTGGGAAATAAAAAAATTCATAGTCCACTTGATCCTTGACATCACAAAATTTTTCATCAAAATTAGTCTGCAGATCAAACTAAAAGCTCTGATAGACAATTTCTTCACTCACATGTAAATCAACACTGCACATGTCAATGGCAAAAGACTCATATTTAGGAGTATCTATGTACTGGTTACTGCAACATGGGCACATCTTTTGACACTCTGATTCTATGGTGTGCACTGATTCATTATTCACGTCTGCATTTAGCTCAAAGCCAAAAACCCCAAGTGAGGGCTCAAGTAGATCAACATCATTATGGACAGTAGGGAGGCAACCAAGTGCATTGGTATCCAGAAGATTAGGAGCATCAAGAAGGAAGCAATTGTATTCGGCTTCACACTCTTCATGCATCAAAAATATTTCCATTTTTGCTTCATACAAATAGTCATGTAGAGCAGGGTTATAAGCACACTTGTTAGCACCATCATCATATTCAAAATGATGTCTTGAATCAACACACTTATCATACATATGTTTATCTTCAAATTGTGCATCCCACTTGTAGTTAATATGCTCTAGTGATTGTGAATCTAAGTCACATTTCCTATTTTCACCAGAAGCTTCTGTGTCAATATATTCTTCATTTGAAGGGTACACCTCCATGTCATCTTCAGAAAAGGAATCACAATCCTTAAAACAACAATCAAAGATGTCAGCCTCACCATTGCTTTCATCACAAAAAAAATAGTCAGTATATGAACTATGCTCAAACTCCTCAAAATGAGTACTTGAGACTTCACTTTCATCATCATGATCATTGATCACATCATGGCATGGGATAATACCTTGTTCCTCATCTGCTTCTCCATCCTCCAAAATATTACAAGGAAAAGACTCTTGCATGTCTACTCTGCCATCATCCCATATGTCATTAGCTTCATCACTGCTGCAAGGAGTCGAATACATACCAACCGTGGGCTAAATGTAATGCTCATCTTCTGACATGTTCCCTTCACTTGCTTGCATTTTTGTCTTACTTTCCTTAGGAGGAAAATCGTTGTCTTGACTCTGAGAGTCTGCACTTTGTGCATAACCATACTTAGCTGATTCAATCATCCATATCCAATCAGGGACTTGGTCAAAGCTATGGGGCTTCAGACCTTCCAAAAATGTATTCAGCCTAGGTTCATAAATTTCACATAACAAATCAATGCACATAGAATCATTAGGTCTGGAATCTTTGGGAATTTCTATCAAGTAGTCCAAAATTCTCAAGAACAACTTATATGGTGATTCTCCTTCTTGTTTCTTTACATCATATAATCTTTGAACCAAATATTTTTGATCAGTGTTGCTCAAATTTTGATGACACTTGACATGGGGCTCACTATGATCTTCACATTGTGATGATAAAGAAAACACAGCAGTAGATACATTGCCATCTTGAGAAGCACTTCCTTTATCTGCTCCTAGAACTCCAGTGTTATGGAATGTGCCGGGAAGACCAACACTTGTAGCCAGATGCCCTTTCATCATGGAATATTTTAGATTATTCTCAATCTCTATGGCACTCTGAAATGCCTGTTGTAATGTTGCAGGTTCCTTGTCCCTTATCAAGAAACTCATCTTTTTGTCAAAAGCTCCTAAATACACAACCAAACATTCAACATCATTTGGTCTTATGTACTCAGGGATATCCCTTATAGCCTTTGTGAATCTAAGATTGAATGCAGGGATCAATTCGCCATTTTTTATATGGATCTCGATGAAGTTATTTCTTACCAAACTCAGATCCACCCTTTCACTGAATTGCTCATTAAAGGCTATCATGAATTGACTCCATGAGGATATAGAACATGCTGGTAAATATGAGAACCAATCCCTGGCATCATCCTTCAAGGATTGAACAAACAGTTTCATGATAATGTCCTCATGACTTACCTCAAAATCCCCCACCACATCCACAAATGCTCGCAGATGTTTAGAGGTTGATTCTGAAAATTGCCCTGTGAATTTGGGCAAATGCTTCCTGACTTTTTCAGGAATAAGTTTCGGGAAACCTTTGATACCACTGAGAACCAATGGTTTGTATCTTTCAGCAGCAAAATCCCTCTGAGGGCTTGGTGCAACTTGTCTTCCTTGCATATTTTTACTTTCCATTTCACATGGAAACCCTCATGAACTGATACTCAATCAATTCTAACCCCATAAAAGGTTCTCAATTACTACATTCATGAATCCAAAATATTGATTGAATAAAAATGCCCTAAGATTATTAGAGGCACAAAACACACTTCACAAAATTTAATAGACATTACATATCATGCACTTCGAAGTATGTATAAAACTGCTATTACCCTTTTCCCTTTCGTAGTGCTAAATCACCAGATAGGGAAACAAAATTTCTTTCTCAAATGTTCAAACACATGAAGAATACCTAGCAACGTTACAGCTCTGGAACATTCTCCAAATCTTCAATGGGTTTACCTTGACAGAGTCGCCACCTCTTTGCAGAGGACAGAACTTCAAATGATATGAAGCTCACTTACATGTAAATCTTTCTCTGAGTTCCATCTAACAGAGCACCATAGATCTTGTAGCTTTCAGGTTCACTGCAACAAAGCTTTTCTCCAAGCCTGAGACTCTTCAAACTTTGAACCTAACCAACATGGCAATTGATATGACTCTTTGATAAGGCAAGATTCTAGTCAATCCCCAGTAGAGTTGCCATCTTGTTGGTGGTTTTTAATGAGCAACCAGGTTGGTCTCCTATTCTACCTATGGAGTAGCCATCTCCAGTCAAGGGCAGCTTGGAGGACCTGGACCAACTGACAAGATTCAGTCAAAGACTAAGATCTTCTGCACTTTAGGCTCTGCAAAACCAGGGCGGGTATACCCACACAATGCCTCAAATAAGACTAGACATTGCTTTTTATAGCAGATGACTCCTGATGCCAAGTATTGAGAACCTCAAATATGGCTAGATTCCCAGTAACACAATACTTGCAGTAACCAGGAGGTAGGGTAAGACAACTGAAGATATTCAATGATTTTAAATTTGGAAGGTTTCTGAGAGGGAGCAGGCCACAGGATAGACTAGTGCCTAATCTTGGGCCACATAGTCAAACACAAAAGATGGAATTCATCTGCAAACATGACCTCAACTAGTGGATTTTGTTTTGTTGATGCCTTACATCAGCCATCGGTGCTTTACACTGACAATCCAGATCTTGTATCAACCAGATTCTTCTTACCCAATCCAACCTGTACACAAACAATCACTGCTACCTGCTCAAAGGATTTAACTGCTTCCTTGAAGCAGACCTATCAAAAAATAACACAACCTCATGAAGTATGAGAAGATGAACAAAGACACCTTATGCATTCATTCAAATGATTGGAGCATACAAAAATGGAGACAATCTGCTGACATGCATGAAAGATGAGCATCTTCATATATTCATTGCTCAAACTAATTGTATTTACAGATAGATTCAGAATTACAAATCATCAGACTCCACATTGACTCAAAAATAAACACTATCTATCTTAGGCTGATCCACAAACTCAGACAAAAGTGTGGAACTAAACCGAAGGGGCCAAACCAACCTAACCCCCCCCTCTACATATGGCCACGAAATTCTCCTTTATAGGAATAGGAGAAGCAACAAGCAACTGGCCAGATGAGATTACATGTCTTCAAATAACTGAGCCAACCTCGAATAGCACGCAGGCCAAAACATCACTTCCAACAGCCTCATTGGTCTCATAAATGCCTCGGGTTGGGTTGCTATAGGAAAGACACTCCCGCACGAAAGAAGCTAGGCAATCGATGTCAAATCTGCTGCCAAATCCGTGCGTCCATACTCGAGCCATGCCGTCCTACTCTAAGGTCACATTGCCATGAATGCACAATCAGCGGATCCAACAACCAAGTTTCTGTCGCCATGAATATTACAAATATTCACGTGCGAATATACAGAAACCCTAACAGAGATCAGGTTGAAAACTGACCGTTGATCAGCAGAGATCGGGCAGTCACCATTTAAAATCTCTCGACCATTGAAAACAAGCCCACGCCTGCACATTAGTCTCCAAGTAAACATTGGGCACCTTTGAATCTGAAGTTAAAACATCACTGTCTAGCTGACGCATGTGCACACTTGTGGCCCATTAGTAGCTTGGGCGGGCGAGGGCAGAGAAGTCGCTGAGAGATAGCCGAGTCGGCAAGAGGTCCTAGCGAGGAGAACAACCCATACCAAAGTCACTGGGCACATCGGCCAAGCAGAAGGAAATCAGGGAAAGGTCTGGCCAAAAGACGGATGCTACATCAAACACTCATCACAAGTCGGCAAGAGATGGCCAAGTCGGCCAGACATCATGGCGAAGTCCACATGTTTCATCGAGCAGATGAGTTGGCAAGACATGGCACACTTGGCGTAAGATTTCAGCTTAGAACAACACCCCATCAGTGAAAGAGAGATTACAATCAATCGCCAAGACATTAATAGTCTCACACCAACTGAAACCATTTTCCTTTTGTGTATCGCTACAACATTAAGATATCGAGAAGACCTCCTGCTGCACACCATGTCTCTCTAAAGGTTTTCATTCACCTGAGTGTCACTGAGATAGCCTAGAGCCTACGCCGATGAAGACCACCATATGTTCCATTGGCGAGACCGAAGGTCACTTACTGAGACCTCACGCCAAAGACCCCAGCTCATACCGAAGAGATTACTCTTTACATTTTCAGTTCGTATAAGCACCCATCATCGGTGAGACATCACAGCGACATTACATTGTTATACCACAAGCCCTTAGAAACTTTTTTGCTGAGAGAAGTAGAGACTTTCACCGAAAGTCACATATTGAATCACCTTCAGCAAGACCTGACCCCATCACCAAGAAGACACACCGAAAAGCATAAACCCCACCGAAGCATTAAGATCATCCATCACCGGTCAGCGTAACAAAAGACATCACCGAGACATCTCGCCAAAAGGTATAGCATACGCCGAAAGAAAACTACAAGACATCTTCAGCAAGACCCAACAGAATCACCATGAGTTATATCGAAAGCTCCAAGTCCCACCAAAGGGAAGTCACACCGACAGACAAAATCCACAGCGAAGAAGAAGAAGGGCCGGTAAAATGGTGACAAGGGGCCAGTAAAGGAATGGAAAATGGGGCTCGGGAAAACCATAAGTGAAGCATGAACCGGCTGGACAGGTCACCGAAGGAAAAGAACAAATGGCTAGAAAGGAAAGAAAACAACAGACCCGAAATGATTCCGCCCCCGCCTCCGCAAAAGACAGCGGATACGGAGCCAAAGCCAAAACAAAACCAAAAGCCATGGGGGCGGAGAGAAAAGGAAAACAAGAACTATGCAAAACGTTCCAAGACAAACCCAGACCTAGTTTTTCCCCCGCCAAAAACAAAAGGAAAACAAAGCAAGTGGAGTTGGGGAAAACAACCAGTGGCCGACACAGGGTAGAAAGGAAAAGAAACACCAAACACGTAGAATCGAAACCTGGATGGATGCGTGAACAAGAACTAGAACCTCAGAATTGGAGAAGTTCTAGTTCCCTTCAAGCATCCATTCCACCCCCGATTCCGAAAGAAAAACCAAAGCAAACAAAAGAGAAATGGGAACCGGAATAAAAACCCAAAAAAAAGGAAAAGAGAAAAAGCAGGAAACCCTAACACAGGCTGCCCCCTGTAGATCAAAACTAGCAGGCTGGGCTCAACCCTTGTGGGAGCCCATTTAACCCATGTGCTAAAATGAAAGACACCCCAATGCTAAAGATTTATCATAAAGATCAGAGGCAAACAACTAGGCCATGAGAGAAAACCAAAATAAGCACTAATAGGATCATGAGTTGAATTACCCCACACAAGACCTTGAGTTGGCAACGGTAGTACACACTTTGATGAGATGGAGGCATTACTTGTTGGGGCACAAATTTGAGTTGCATAGTGACCATTAGAGCTTACAGTATATCTTCATGAAGCTTAATCCAAATGCTAGGAAGATGTGATGGATGGAATTCCTTTGTGAGTATGACTTTGAGGTGAAGTTTGTCCAGGGGAAGGAGAACATAGTTGTTGACACTCTCAGTAGATGAAGACATGAGTTGTCAGAGTTGACTCTTGGTGTGGATTTGAGGAGTCAGATTCTTTCTACACTTCCTGTAGATAGTTGGTATTAGGATGTGAGATTAGAGATAGAGATAGGCAGGACTCTTGAGGGTAGATTCTCAGGTTATTCTCTAGAGTCAGATGGTTTTTTGAGACATATGGGATGCATTTATGTTCCATCTTTTGGAGATATTCTTACCTTGGTTATGAAAAAGGCACATCGAGCACCCTATTCATCTCATCTAGGAGTGAAGAGGATGCATGTTGATTTTCCACAACTATACTTCTAGTCAGGTATGAAGTGAGATATCACTGACTTTGTGTCGAGGTGTTTGGAGTGTCAGCGAGTGAAGGCTGAACACCAACATCTAGCAGGACTTCTGTAGCCACATTTGGTGCCAGAATGGAAATGGGATATAATATCGTTAGATTTCATTGTTGGGTTACCCAATTCTTCATGACGACACAATGCCATTATGGTGACGGTGGATAGGTTGACGAAGGTAGCACACTTCTTGCCTATTCGTTCATCCTATAATGCCTCATCAATTACTAGAGTGTTCATGGGAGATATATTTAGGTTGCATAATATTCCTCGTTAGATCATTTTTGACAGGGATCCTGTGTTTACCTCAGCTCTTTGGACGTCATTGCAGCATGTGATGGGGATGCAGTTGAACTTTAGTTTAGCATATCACCTTGAGACAGATGGACAGACTGAGAGGGTAAACCAGATCCTTGAGCATATGTTATGCATGCATGTGATGGACTAGCAGACACGATGGGAGGACTATCTCCATTTAGTAGAGTTTGCTTATAATAACAATTATCAGAGTTCAATCGTCGTGCCTTCTTTTTAGGAATTGTATGGATGACCATGTCAGACTCCTTTGAGTTGGGATTGGTTAGAGGACAGAGTTCTATTGGATCTAGAGATGCTTTAGGATATGGATCAGTAGTGATCCGTATCAGGGAACATTTGCTTGCTACATAGGGTAGGCAGAAAAAGTATGTAGATGTAGATTGGGTGGATCACCAGTTTGCAGTAGGTGACTAAGTCTTTTTGTGAGTGTTTCTATGAAAGAGTCCAATCTGATATGGAAAGGGCTCTAAGCTTTCATCTCGCTTTGTCGGGCCATTTGAGATTCTTGAGAATATTGGACCAGTAGCGTATCATCTTGCTTTGCTACCCAGTCTCTCACATAGACATGGCACATTTCATGTTTTAGTACTCAGGCCTTATCACCTTGATATATCTCACATCCTTGATTGGAATGCATTACAGGTAGAAGATGAGCAACTAGCTTTGGAGCCTGTGGTCATCACGTAGTACAGGAGACTTGCTCTCAGGGATCAAGATATTGAGTAGGTTAGGGTCCAGTGGGATCCTAGTGATGATACTTTGGCTACCTCGGAGGATGCGAATAGGATGAGGGAGCTCTATCCCTATTTGTTCATAGGCTTCCAAAAGAAAGCCTAATCCTGGGGGGGGATGTAGCACCCCTCTGATTTGTATTTTTTTTTTCAGATAGTCCTTTTACTTTGATAGACCATGGTACTATGTTGTTTTTATTTGATCACTGACATTGGAGCGATGATGGTTTTTATGATCTTCCTCATTTTGGAAATGAGTCTTGTAACTAATTTATGGAATGAATGCAATATATGGATGATTCTTTAATGTACTTTGTATCTAATTAGATGAGTTTAATGCTTTGGATGTATGTTATTTATTTCACGAGTATTATTTATATGCTATGGATTAGTTTAATTTTTGTATATTATGGGATTCAAATGTAAGCATTGTCATGTACCTTAGAGTATGTATTCATTAAGTGTAGTTCACTTTACTTGTTATTAATTACACTTTCAAATATATATATATATATATATATATAAATATAATTATCACATTTCCGTTGTATTTGTGTCATCCTCTAGGGTTACGAGGTAGGGTGTTACATGCAAGATCTATGCTAGGAAATGACAGAGTTACATAATAAAGATTAGACCTTTCAAAATAATGGACTACAAACACTTGGCCAAGAATATGTTGTATACAGCTAAAAATAATAGAATTTGGAAAGAAAAACCTATACTCTTTGATAACCCATTTTCAACACATGTCCTAGAAGATAACCTCCCACATACATAAGATAACATACATCTTATCCAAGTTTCACAATTTCCAAGTTCTATCAATCTAGTTCCAATAGTTTTTAACTAACCAATTGTTTCAAGATTAAGAATCAAACTATCTACAACAAAGTCTATGTATGATTCATTTGGATTTCTCTATTTAGTATGCATATGAAAGAATGTAACCAGATATAAATACAATTAGATCTTAAACATAATACATGATTCAATGCATCAATTATGATAAGAATATCGAAAAACATACATCAATAACTATAGATTTCCATTATTTCTATTATTCCTTCATACTTGGAATGAAATCTACATTTATTTTTATTTTTATTTTTTTTATTTTTTTTAGACTGCAGGAATCGGGTAGCACGACCCCCTATAAACTGTAGTGCGCCTGGTAAACTTTTTAACGTGACCGGCGGCGCTGGCGCGACACGCCCTCTGGTACCACGGGACGGGGGAGACTAGAACTCGTGACCAGCAGAGCCGCAACGGAATTACTTAGCCAACCGAGCTAGGGCCCCCGCCCATGAAATCTACATTTTAGATAAGAAAATAAAATAGCTTTTAAAGAAGGTATATCGCATGTATGTGTAATGTGTAAATGGAATATTTATGCATGTACGCATATATGGCCTTCTATTACAAATGATGTATGTGTATATGTTCTTTTTAAAATAAAATAAAGATTTATTCCACATATAGATTCCTATATTCAAATAGATCTCAACTTTCATTAGATGTATGAAAAAATTCAACTGAAAATATAGGAACATAAACATTAAGAAGACATTCTTAGACCTTGATTTAAATCTAAGTTTCAAACAGTAAGCCACAAAGTTGTTTTTCATAAAATCAAATTGTAATTGACATATATATAAATTTGTATATTTTAATAGAATCCATACACTCTAAATTCAATTTGACTTTGTTTTAGAATGTGAATTCATTGTATAAGAAAATAACAAGTTCTCTTAATTCATTTTGATCAATTTCTTAAACAAGAACATTCAAAGAAATAACTTCCAGGTATTTACTTATGTCACAGTAATAAGGATACTTCAAATGGATAAGGGAAAAATTCACACATTTAAAACCAATTTTGTCATAGTTAGAAACATCGACCCATCCCTAAGGAAAATAAGAATGATGCTCTATTTTAAAAAAGAGAGACTAAATAAGGAATTTCACTCAGAATGAATATCTCGTTTGAGCCCCTTTCATTATTATTCTTAGGGATTCAACATTTGAGGATGATACTATTATTCTTGTATCATTTTTAAACAACATTGAAATCATTTAATAGCAGGTGGATCAATATGAAAAAAATCAATCTATTCATTTCATTCTTATAAACATTCATTATCAGGTTTAGTAACGATAAGCATGTTATCAATTAGAACGATAACATGCTATCATTTGGTTTTATACATCAGATAACTCTCTCAATGTATTTTAGACAACATAGTGACTATTGAATAGACAGTAAAGACATCATAAAATAGGGATATGAATAACAGTGATAAGAATCACTCAACTTGATAAATAATTTAGACTAAACGTTTGTATATATATATATCTATGTATATGTGTACAATGTTTTAATTTCTTTTAAAAATTTAAATTGGAATGATGAATCTTCATCATGTGGCCTGTTAAGGCATGATTGACATCAATGAATAATTAGTTCCTTTTGAATCCAAACTTATCAAATGGAATGATGGGAATTGTTTGATACCAAACATCATGTTACAGAGATATAATACATACAAGCTTTACATCAGGTTACAAAGATAAAATACATACAATATTTGAACTATTATATCATTCTTAGGTCACTGGTACATTTTGGCCCAAGTTTTGATGAAAGTTCGTCAAAATTTTGACGATCGTTCGTCGGTATTATTTCATCAGAATTTTGACATTTCAAATGTTGTCAAAATTCTGCTGAAATAATACGAACGAACGGTCGTCGAAATTCTGACGAATGTTCATCAAAATTTGGGTCAAAATGTACCAATGGGTTTATTCACTTGAGGGAACCAAAATTATAGATTCGATGTCATTAGCATCACTTATCCATCTTAAGGCTTCATTATGATAAAATAGGGTTTGGTCAACGACCCAACACATATGCATTTACATGCATGGTTCAAAACATCCTTGCTAAGTATGTCACATAGACATATCCTTATAATTAGAATATAATCTTCCATGGAGGCGATGTCCATGGAATGGACAACCTCATGGATTCTCCTTTCCTTGACTAAAGGAAGGAAGTCAATGCCAATATGGAAATCAAAAGATAAGAATATACAGGGACTCTAATGTAGAGTACATATAAGATAATGGATTTTCTTCAAGTTTTTTAACAGATAGAAAAATAGAGGATTCAAAGGAATAGAAGAAAATCATGTTTACAATGGAAACATTCTAAATGTTCTATACATACCTCTATCAAGCACACAATCAGCCAGGATATGAGGTGAAAAATTCTTGAAAGCTAAGGAAATGACTCTTTCCTTCCTTAGCTAAGCAATTCTTGATATCTTCTTTTTCCTTTTCTTTTTCGACCAAAATTCACCCATGTACTCTCTTGAGTTATCTCCTCTCCTTTTGCATGCTTTTTGTAGCCACTAACACTAATTTTTCTCCAAATTTGGTGTGTTCCATTATGATATCCACCACTGACTACGTACACACAAATTTTCTCCTCTATTTTTGGGGGTTGTGGGAAGCCTCCGCCCATTTGATTTCATACTCAAATTTGAATTTGAATTTAATCAAATACTAACTTGGAGTTAATTAGCTTTCAAATAGCACTTTATTCCCTTTTCCTTCTCATATATATATATATACACACACACATAAACTTTTATTTAAATCATTCTCTAAATGAAAGGTTTAATACACGTATGTATTTATACAAGCAAGTATATTCCAATTTCTAGTATTTTCTTTTCTTTTTGAATGCAATATCATCAAATAAACAAGATAGACATATGATCTAACAATTTTTTCTTTCCACAAGCTTACTTATTTATCCATTAGTGTATTTCACACGAATGGTGTTTTCTACCATATTGAAATTTAAATGCAAATGTCATGATTTTCAATGGTGTGTGCATGTTCCAGATTCCAATCTTTCTTACCATTCATCATCCAACTAAATACTTCTACCTCAACCATGTTCTCAGTCTTCATCATGTTCCTACATTGACACACTTGCACTTGTAGAGTTTCATCAATAACTAATAACCAATGCTCAAAACAAAAATATTCCATTTCACATCACAACGTTTATCTTTCGTATTTAATCACATGAGTATACATATATTTCAAATGACATTGAAATCTTAAATTTATCACAAGTTAATTGATAAATTTCATTTTCCATAATTATTTAACTAACTTAACATTTATTAAATGCAAGAAATTTTTTGAGACATGGCATCCTTCCCCACTTGGAAGAGACATTGTTCCAATGTCTTATCAGACAACATTGAATTATATATGTCTATTTCAACATCCAATCATATTGTTATTCAAGCCAAAATATCATAACATGCAAATCCAAAAATGCTAGAGAAATAGTATCTTGATGAACATTAAGAGTCTATCTAGAAAGTAAATGAGGAAAGGGATGTTAAATTTCCTTTGCATCCTCCCAAGTAGCATTATCCACAGAATATTGGTCCCACTAAATCTTATATTGTACAATGTCTCTATTTCGCAACTTGGTGTTGCATCTATCCAGAATTCTAATGGGCTTCACTAGCACCACTCCTATATCATGCACCTACAAATAATTCCAATCAAGTATATGAGATGCATCTGGGTGATATGGATTAAGCAAAGAAACATGAAATACATTATGGAGTTGAGCTAGAGTAGGTGGTAGAGAAAGTTGGTATGCAACAAAGTTAATCACTTCCAACACATCAAAGGGTCCCACATATCTAGGGGCCAACATGGAAGATTTTCCAAAGGTAATGGAGCTCTTATGTGGCTTGAATCTCAAAAAGACCTTATCTCCCTCAAAGAACTATCTAAATGTTCTATTCTTATTGGCATAACTTTTATGTCTATTTGTTGCTTCCTTCAGTATTCCCTTAATTAGTTTCATCCACTCTTCCATCTCCTTGAGCATTTTAGGACCCACTATAATATTGTCTTCCAATCTATCCCAACTGATGAGTGTACAACACTTTCACCTGTAAAGAGCCTCAAAAGGTGTCATACTAAGGATGCATGGAAAGATTTATTGTATTAAAATTCTACTAAAGGTAGGATACTCTTCCCACTTATACTGTTTGTCCATGCAATACATTCAAAAGAGATCCTCTACTACCTAGTTGACTCTCTCTATCTGACCATTGGTTTGAGGATGATATGTTGAACTAAAATTCAACTTAGTTCCCAAGTTTGAATTCAAAGTTTTCAAAAATATGGATGTCATCTGAGTATCCCTATTGGATATGATAGTCTCTAGCACTCGATGCAAATGAAACATATCTTGGAAAAATTTCTTGGCCAAGGTCAACCATCCATCCTTAAGGTTCCTTGGAATGAAATGTGCCACCTTTGTCAACTTATCGACTACTACCACTTGATGACATCATTCTTTCTTGTACTCAAATGGAAACCCATGTAGGATAAAGCCCATACTAATCACCTACCACTTGTACTCAAGTATTTCATGAGGGTAGAGAAGCCCTACTAGATGCACATGTCTAGCCTTGACTCATTGACATTCCAAGCATTTGGTTACATACTCGACTACATCCTTCCTAACCTTAGGATAGAAATAACAAGATTTCAACTATGCAACCATCTTGAAAACTCTGGGGTATCCTAAATATGGTGCATTGGTCAGAAAAAAAGGTACCATTGTGAACTCGTAGTGTCCATATCGATTCCAAAAATAATTCTTAGGGATGTCCTCTTCTTTTATTCTCAACTAGTGATAACCAGATCTGAGATCTATTTTAGAGAATACTATTGCTCTCTTCATCTAATCAAATAGATCATCAATCCTTAGGAGAGGATATCTACTCCTAATGGTCACATTATTCAACATCTGATAGTCAATACATAGATGCAAGGTTCCATCATTCTTCTTAACAAAGATAACTGACACACCTCAAGGAGATACACAAGGTTGAATAACCCCTTGCTCAACAATTCTTGCAATTGGGCCTTCAATTTGAAATCGATCATAGTCATCCTATATGGGGCCTTAGACTATGGTTCAACTCCTGGTACTAGATCAATAGAGAAATTAAATCCTCACTTTGGAGGTAGTTCCATGAGCTCTTTAGGGAATACATCTAAACTCCTTGAGAATAGGGTATTCATCCAAATAAGGCTTCATATTTTTAGGTTTGCTAACATATACCATATAGATGGTACACCCTTTCCTTTGAGCCTTCTTGAGCTACATAGTTGAGATCTGCCTAAGCTTTAGTGGTCTTTGGGTTCAACAGATCTCAACTAGGTTTCCATAGTCATCCAAACAACTAACAATGTTGTCCTCATAATTTATAATGGAATTGTGCTCAGTTAAGTAGTTATTTCCCAATATTACATTGTAGGAACCTAAGGGTGCCACATAAAGGTTTACTTAAGTTAGGAAATTGGGAAGTTCTAACTCATTGCAATAGAGGCATGAATCCACCCTCTTCTTTGCTCGATTTCCATACTGGACCATCCATGAATTTTCCATGTGTCCAGGTCTAATGGGTAACTTATAAATCATTCTTGGGTCAAAAAAACATTCAATAGCCTCGGTATTAATCAAAATAGAAATAGGTTTTCCATATTTAACTTACCGATAGGTGGATTGGTGAGGCTTGATATTTAGCTTTCCTATCATCCACTGCTGCATGGATTTGATGTTGATTTCCTTCCTTTCATGTCTTTGAATGCTTTGAGAAAATTGAGGCATAATGATCTCCTTCATAGGTGTAGAAACTATCACGAGGCCCTTTCTGACCTCCTGACCTATCTTCCTTGGTTCTCTTTTTTTTATTATCAAAATTGTCTTTGCTGCTATTGAATTTCTTATTCTTTTCACCACTACCGACCTTTGACTTCTCCTATGAGTCACTTTCACTCTTTAGATTTCTAATCTAGTGGGGCTTTTCTCCCATTTGAAATTTCTTATTCCTAAATCGAGATTGAGAATCATAATTCTTTCAAAAATTGGATAGATGTTGCAGCTTTTGTTCTTGCTTGGTGGCATTTTCAAATACCTCCTCCATGGTGAGTGGGTTTTTAAGTCTACCTCCACTCCAATATGAGGTCTTAACCCAAGTATAAACTTCTAGATTCGAAAGTAATCATCGATTTTGTACTGAGGCACATACTTCAACAAATGGGTGAACTTTTCTCAATACTGAGTTACTAGCATGCTCCCTTGAGCTAAGTTTTGGAACTTTATCATCTTCTTATCAAAAAAGTGCTAAGGAAGCCACCTTTTCTAAAAATGTTGGAGAAACTATTCCTAGGTGGTCTCTCCAGGTTGTAGTTTTTGTTCTACCATTTTTCTGTCCCACCATGTGGTTGCCTCACCAAAGAGCTGGTATGTTTCCCATATAGCCTTATTTTCATTTGATAAATTTTGAAGCCCAAAGTACTTTTCCATTTCAATGATCCATGCTTTTTCTCCATCTTCGATGGTTTTTCCTTCAAACATTAGTAGAGCCACCCTTTTTAGGTCCTTACTGAGATCTCCTTTGATTCTATCTTGGTTGACATATAGATCTCTATTTCCTTATGGCTACTCCTCAATCCTCTAGTTTTGACCATCTCGCATACCTCAAAATTCCCTTCTAAATGCTCCATTTTGTTTTCCTATCAGTTTAAGAGGTCGATGATTTGATCTAGCTTTTCATTCTGAACTTCATTTTGACCACCACTTGAACCTCTATTCCTAGTGTTCACCATGATGGTTCACTAATGACCTATGTCATAGCTTGCGTTTAGCACAACTAACACAAGTTTTCTATATTTAATTATTTCAACACATAATGCTAATTATTATAACATGCAATCTTAAAAAGATGTTCATTTTTGTTTATAACAAGAATAAGTCATTCATGCTCACAACTTGAACACAAGAAATACTTTCTATATTTAGAATAATAATAGAAAAAAATTTCCCTATACTAGGTGGGCTATTCATTATCAGATAGATGACACTCCTCTAGGTCCTTGTCAAAGTCTATTACAACCTTCTTGGCAGAGGTAGGATGTGGCACAAACACTACTTTTCCTCATTAATCATAATGGGTGCATTGGGTCCACACCCCAAAGGCCAATCTTGAATTGTAGAAGGCTTCTTAATTTTTATAGTATGCTTATACTCTTCAATTTTCTTGCTCCTCTCTAACTTGAGTCGAGTGAGGGCATGTGCCAAAGTCTCATAATCGAGAATCTTAGGGTGGACTTCAAGTGTTGGGTTCTCTTCAACAAATTTCTTTTTATTAGTCCTAATGGTCTTTCCCTTTTTTTTCCTTGACTTTGACCTTCCCATACTTGCATTTAGTTCAGGTTCATTAAACTCAAAATCAAATTAAGGTTTGACTAACCCTAATTTGTTACCATTGTGGGCTCATAGGCCTAGAGCTCAACCTTAAGCTCTGATACCAAATGCAATGTGTCATACATAAATAACACTAAAAATATGGCATAATGAATAATAAATTAAAGACATTCATTTAGCTATTTTCCATCATATCACCTCATGTCAAAATAATAATAATTTATATTCATTTCCAAATGTCAATTTTACAAGTTACATAGTTTGACTTAGGCCAACTTGCCACTTAGTCAACTCAAACTACATCATGAAGTACATAGTACAATAATCAAGACTATGGAATTCCATGTGATTCCTCTTATACACTCTCTACATTTGGTAGATGAGAACATGGTTCAAGCACTTTTCTGCCCAACCATGAAGCTTATCCAACTTTCACAATTTGCAACTATCAATCTGGTTCCAATACTTTTTAACTAGCCAATCATTTTAGGATTAGAATCAAATTATCTACAACATAGTCTATATATGATTCATTTGGCTTTCTCTATTTAGTATGCATATGAAAGAATGTAACCAGATATAACATTTATACAATCAGATCTTAAACTAATACATGATTCAATTCATCAATTATGATAAGAATATCATGGGACATGCATCAATAACTATAGATTTCCATTATTTCCATTATTCCTTCATTCTTTGAATGAAATCTACATTTCAAATAAGAAAATAAAATAGTTTTTAAAGAAGGTATATTGCATGTATGTGTAATGCATAAATGGAAGATTTATGCATGTACACATATATGGCCTTCTGTTAAAAATGATGTATGCATATACATTATTTTTAAAATAAAAGAAAGATCTATTCCACATATAGATTCCTATATTCAAATAGATGTCAAATTTCATCAGATGTAAGAATAGATTCAACTAAAAATATCGAAACATAAACATTAAGTAGTCATTCTTAGACCTTGATTTAAATCTGATTTTCAAACAGTAAGTCACAATTTTTTTTTTTCATAAAATCAAAATGCAATTGACAATATATTTAAATCTACATATTTTAATAGAATCCATACACTCTGTATTTAATTTGACTTCTTTCTAGAATGTGATGATTCCTTGGATAATAAAATAATAAGTTCTCTTAATTCATTTTGATCAATTTCTTCAACAAGAACATTTAGAGAAATAACTTTTAGGTCTTTACTTATGTCACAGTACGAAGGATACTTCAAATGGATGAGGGTCAAATTCATACATTTTAAAGCAATTATGTCATATTTAGAAACATTGACCCATCCCTAAGGACAATAAGAATGTTGCTTTGTTTTGAAAAACAAAGACTAAATAAGCAATTTCACTCAGAATGAATATCTCATTCAAGCCCCTTTCATTCTTCTTAGGGATTTGACATATGAGGTTGATACTATTATTCTTGTATCATTTTTAAACACTAAAATCATTTAATACCAAGTGTATCAATATGAAGAACACCATTCTGTTCATTTCATTCTTTTAAACATTTGTTATCTAGTTTAGTAATGATAAGCATGTTATCAATTAGAAAGATAACATGCTATCATTCAATTTTATACATCATATAACTCTCTCAATGTATTTTAGACAACATAGTGACTATCAACCAAATAGTAAAGACATATATATATATAGTGATTCCATTTCTTTTAAAATTTTTAATCTGCATGATGAATCTTCATCATGCGGCCTATTAAGGCATGATTGACATCAATGAATAATCGGCTCCTTTGTAATATGAACTTATCGAATGGAAAGATGGGAATCATTTGATACCAAACATCATGTTACAAAAGTAAAATACATACAAGCTTTACATCAGGTTACATAGATAAAATACATACAATCTTTGAATGATCATATCATTCTCTGGTTTATTTGCCTGAAGGAACCAATATTACAGAGTCAATTTTGTTAGCATTGCTTAGCCATCTTAAGGAATCATTTTGGTAAAGAGAGGGTTCGGTCGATGACCCAACACACATACATTTACATGCATGGTTCAAAATGTCCCTGCTACTGTCATATAGACAGAGCATTATGAACAAAATATAATCTACCATGGAGGCAATGTCCCTGGAATGGATAACCTCATTGCTTCTCCTTTCCTTGAATAAAGGAAAGGAATCGATGCCAATATGGAAAGCTAACAAAAGGCATATACAGAGAATCTAATGTAGAGTACATACAAGATAATGGCTTTTCTTCAAATTTTTTAACAAATAGAAAAACAAAGGATTCAAAGGAATAGAAGAAAATCATGTTTACAATGGAAACATTCAAAAAAATTCATACATACCTCTGTTAAGTACACAATCATCCAAGATATGAGGTGAATAATTCTTGAAAGCTATGGAAAAAACTCTTTCCTTCCTCAGCTAACCAATTCAATATCTTCCTCTTCCTCTACTTTTTCAACTAGAATTCATCCCTTGTACTCTCTTGAGTTCTCTCCTTTCCTTTTGCATGCTTTTTGCACCCACTAACATTTATTTTTCTCCCAATTTGGTGTGTTCCATTATGATAGCCACTCCCACTACTTAGAAACAAATATTCTCCTTTATTTTTAGGGGTTATGGGCAACCTCCATCCATTCAATTTCATATTCAAATTCAAATTTGAATTTAATAAAATATTAACTTGGAGTTAATTATCTTTCAAATAACACTTTATTCCCTTTTCCTTCTCATAAACATATATATATATATATATAAACTTTTTTTTAAATAATTCTCTAAATGAAAGGCTTAATACACATATGTATTTATACAAGCAAGTATATTCCAATTTCTAGTATTTTCTTTTCTTTTTGAATGCAATATCATCAAATAAACAAGATAGACATATGATGTAACAAAATTTTCTTTCCACATGCTTACTTATTTATCCATTAGTGCATTCACATGGATGATTTTTTCTACCATATTGAAATTTCAATGCAAATGTCATGATTTTCAACGGTGTGTTAACGTTCTTGATTCCAATCTTGCTTATTGTTTGTCATTTGACTAAATAATCCTACCTCAACCATGTTCTTAGTCTTCATTTTTTTCCTACATTCACACACTTGCACTTGTAGAGTTTAATTAGTAACCAACAACCAATGCTCAAAACAAAAAGAGTCCATTTCACATCACAATGCTCATCTTTCATATTTAATCACATGAGTATAAATATATTTCAAATGACATTGAAATCTTAAATTTATCACAAGTCAACTGATAAGTTTTATTTTCCATAATTATTTAAATAGCTTAACATTTATTAAATACAAGCAAATATTTTAGACATAACAGAATTCAAACAGTGCACTTAATTTATCAAAGTAAGGTTAATATGAACCATTTCAGATAATAGAAAATTTGGAAACTAAAACAACAAAGTAAATGAAAAAACAAGAATGCAGAAACAATGTTTCTAATGCTTAAAAAGTCAGAAAATCCTTGATCAGGGTCTCATTCACCCATGGGTGAATAAGTCTCACTTTAGGGTTTGTAAAAATTAATTTGCAAGTTTTTGAGATGATTTCTATGGTTTTCAGACAGTAAGTTATAGTTTCATATTTATGGAAAATGAGGTCTAAATGCAAGTGATAAATAATGCTAAATGACAAGCAAGAAGACCTAAGTTGAGATGCAATTTTGATTCGATTTTTGGATGTAAATGATTGAGGATGCAATGTTATGTAAACACTATGTAAAATAACTGAGTTTTCTGAATTTTCTAGATTTTAAAGAATGCAAAAATGCAAACCTAAAACCCTAAATGAGATGCAAACTAATGCAAGTTAAGAATCCTAAATAAGATGCAATCAATTCAATGCAATGCAAATGGATGCAAAACCTAGATCTAGGGTTGAAAATGGACTCCAAATTAGTAAGTTATGATGCTCAAAAGTTGGTTTCACCAAAATGAAAATAGAAAAATAGGGTTTTTACTAAATATGTGGATTGGTGCACAATAAGGGACCTATTTCTCAATATTTCATTAGGAAATGAGATCCCCACAAAGAATTTACTAACAACCCTAAGGTGAATCAACCTAATGTGAGAATCTTCATATTTCCTTATGAATGAAGGATGGGGGCAAGGTCAAACAACACTTTGGGGATAAAAAAAATAAAATTGCAAATCAATTCCAAAATGCAATCTAACAATTGAAACAACAATATTAAACTCAATTTTAGTAGAACCAGAAAACCAAATGCAAATATCAGAAGGGTACAAATGTGTTTACATCACCAGAAGTGAGTTTGTAAAGGTTTATTGGGACTCATTTGCCCATGGGAAAATGGGTCTTTTCTCAAGGATTTTTTAAAACTTTTGGGAGCCTCTGACATAGATTTGTAGCTTCTAATTTGTCTAGGTTTCAATGTTAGAAAGTTGAAAATAAAATTTGTAGGTTAGATTCCATGATTTGATAACTTTGAAAACTTTTCAATATTTCTCTTCAAAATGTCTTCAATCCTTCTTCAACCTAAATATGCAATCACAGACACAAGAGAGATTTTTTTTATTTTTTTTTGGGTGAATGGAGGTTTGCCTTGGTCAAATCGTGTTTTGCTAGTCAAACCTTGAATTGAAATAATGCATGAAAGAGGGAATGAAGAATGAAAAAAGATATTTTACCTCTCAACAAACCCTTGAATGGAACCTTGATAGTGGAGATCTTAGAAGGTCTGCAACTTGCATGAAATGGTTGAATTGGATGTGGATCTTGACACTTGAAATGATGCTTTGAATGTTTGAACTTGATCTTGAAACCTACATCACAATGTTAGCTCCAAAAAAATGCATGATGTAAGAATACTTTGACATGATGAATGGATCTTGATTGCTGCAATAAATCTCATTCTACTCTTGATTGCACTTGATCATCAACTTTTCTATACTTTTTCTCTCATCAAAATGTTAGGTTCTTCTCTTGAAAATTCTAGGTGAAACTTAGTGAAATGACCTCGTATTTATAGGTATGTATCCTTATTTTCCTTAAATTCAAATATCACAAGCAAACATTTAATTATGGATTTGAACATGTTAAAATACCACCAAAAACATAATTTAAATTTAGGTCCAAAGGTCTAGGGAGGACCCATTCTCCCATGGGTGAATGGGTCCTAGGTCCCTATTCCTGGAACACACTTTGCTCACTTAGGTAAAGTGTTATGTTTAGGTATTAATTATTGTCAGGTTTACCCATTGGAAAATATAATTTATTAGGCTTGTAAATGAATAAAAGGGCTAATTAATACATAATTAAGCTCAATTTAATCAAGAGGGCCCAAATAAGTGTGAAAATGTAAAGGGGTACATTTATCAACACTACTTTATGGAATTATTAATTCCATTTTAAATTGGGAGGGTCATATCAATTGAGAAAATGTAAAGGGATACATTTTTCTACACCAAAACATCTATTTTTTACATATTAATCATAAGTAGTAAGAATATAATGTAGGTATCCAATAAAAAATATTTTTACAATAGGATTAAATATTTCACTAAAATCAACTCCTTTAACATAGGACTAATATTTGGTCACTCATCTTGCGTTCTACCTTTCTAACTATCCTCCTCCAAATTTCATTTTAAACACCCGTTTTCAACTAATGATGGGCATGTGTAGGTTCATCATGGAAAATATAGGCCCTTAAGTGGCGAAAAATTTAGAAAAATCAGAGTTAGGCAACTTGACGTAAAAATTTGAATAAGTTATCTATATTATTTCAAAAATATGTAAGAATAGAATCTGTAGCAAATTGAATGTAGTTTCTTAACTGCTAGATTTATTTTTTTAATTTATCTATTTGGTGAAAATTTGAAATTTCAATGCAGTAGTACTTAAATTTCAGGGAAAAAATAAGAAGTAGGTGTCTATCTGACCACCCTAACCACAATAAAATGATAATATTTTTTTATAGGATTTTAGATATAAGTAGAGGAATCATGTCCCGATGTGATATATATTTTTTTGTAATTTTTTTCTAGGTAAATAATTAATTATGAATCTTTTATTACAACTTTTAAAAAATATAAAAACTCATATGTCTAACCTCCTTAACTTGGTCAAAACTTCATGAAATTCAATTTTTTTTAATCCTATAGTATGCAAAGCATAGAATGTAATGCATGTTTTGGATTCAAAAAATGTGATACTATTTGAAAGCTATAGATGTTTTTCAATCAGCCTATCAATCAGTACTTTAGTCGTAATTCATATAGAAAATGAATAATAATTATTTATTAAATTCAAAGCAAAGCATAATTTATATTGGTGGAAAAATGAGAATCTACTTTAAAAACCTTTTTTCGTTTCGTCAATTTTGGGTAAAAAAAAGTTGTCAGCCACATACCCATCATATCGCCAATTTTTGGCCCATCATGCTCCTACACATACCCTGATTTTCCTTCCTTTATACACTTCAACTAAATCTGAAGTCTCACATCTATCCAAGGTCATCTCATCCTACATTGGATGTATAGAAACCTAAAGTTCAATAATGTCATAACCCAACTACTTCCTTTATAATTGATTGAATATAACCCTAATTACTCATTTTCATCTCCTTATTAATTAAATAATATTTTATTATTTAATTAATAAAATCACTATTCATCCCCCATTTATCACTATTCATCTACACCTATTTCTAGCCTAAACCATTTAATCTTTCCTCCTATATTCAACCTTAGGTAAATAAATCCAACTATTTATTTACCTAGGTCCCTTAACCTCACCCCAAAAATTAAATAAATATCTTATTTAATTTGTTTTTTTTCTCAAATTTCCATTAAGTAGGACAAAACCACTTAACCCCTTAATTACTCACTTGCACAACCAAATCCTAGTCAAACCCCTTCAAATCCATACACCCTCAAAGGTGTAGAAATGAATGGATTCTTTGTACACAATGTATAGGCCTATGTACATGTGACATGCTCTTGGTGCCATGTTACATGGGTCAAAGGAATTACCCATCCCTTAAGGGTACTCCAAAGTGCCTCTTCCATATTCTCCATCTAATCTCCCCAAGGAAAATTTTTAGCCTTTATTTTCTCCTCAATACCCCACCCTCCATATCCTCCAACCAAATGAGGACACTTTTCCTCCTCTCATCTCCCCATTGATCTCAACTTCTATGAGCCATTGATCTCATCTTTTAATGCTAGTCATTCATTGGTTTCCACAAATATCTATAAATTGGAGACAACTACTATCCATTTAAGAAATCACCCCTTATGTTGTTTGAAAGAGAACTCACATCCATAATACTTGAGAACAACCACCTCAATTTGGTGAAAAAGGGTTATTTTAGTGAATAATTTATTTATTTTCATTAATATTTGCTAGTCCTTTGCTTAATCCAAGTTTTACATCTAATTGTAGGTAAATGGGTTAATTTGGTTAGTTCATTTTCATGCTTTCTTTTCATATACACAACCCCAAACCAAGACTCATGGTCATTTAAATATATACATTTTTTGATAATATATGGGTTCATTATTATTACAAGATAAATAAAATACAAAAAAAATGGTAGACTATACATGCCAACTAATTTCATTGTCTTATGGAATTGCATATTGTAGAAGAGGTTCTTTCTATTCTTCCTCTAGACTCTTAAAATCTAAAGCTTGTCCAATCTATTTTTCTTCCACCTATACATCTTCTTGCTTCTCTTTTTAAATTCAAAATGTATGTTTCCCTTTTCTCTCTTGGATATACTCGATCAAACTTAAATTTAATTTCCCTCCAAAGTACATCTATATAATATACCAATTTTAGGGTTAGAAGATTTCAAAATTACTATCCTTAATATTGTTTCTATAGCTAATACAAATACATTTTCTAATTTCAAAATCTAACCTAGACCATTTTTCTCTAAGTGAATAAAAAGCCTCATGACCAAATACTTTGATATAGAAATAGAAAATTTATTACATTTCCATACTTACTATGATGCTTTATCAACTAAATTAGAACACAACAATATATTAATCAAATAACAAGTAGTAGTCATAGCGATATCTAAAAAAAAAATGATTTAACTAAGCATTACTTAACATGATTTTGTCTTTATCCATTAATTTCATGTTCATCATCTCTTTAGTTCCATTCTTTTGTGGTTTATACATATTTTATTGTCTTATAATAAATGCATGTCTACAAAAGTCACTAAATCCTCTAGAATAATATTTATTTCTATTATCTAACATTCATGAATGTATTTTTTAATCCATCTAATTTTCAACAAGAACTTAAAATACTTTTATCTTGCTAAAAACTTTAAAATTACTCCTCAAAAAATAAATCTAAGTATAATATGATTATTCATTGATAAATGAAACATAACAATAAGATTTCTTGATAGAAGCAACATCAACATGACCAAAAAGACTACTACTAATTTATTTCATTAATCCTTTTCTTGAGTGTTATTAGAGTTAAATACTTCTCTACTCTATTTACCAAATACATATGGGTCACAAAAAATAAAAAGGAATAAAATAATCAAATAGACCATATGTAGAGGTT
>VDFB02065519.1:0-5000 GCA_007258455.2 Sequoia sempervirens
TAGGAACCTCCTTGGGGATATTTGAAGGGTACGAGTACCCACACTTCATTATGGATTTGATTTTTCTAGATGTGTGTTGAGTTGGAGAAATTAGATATGATTATCCTTAATTTAATATGGTTGTGAGATTATTAGATATGTGATGAGTTGGAGAAATGCAAGTGGTTGTGAATTTCTTAATGTGGATATGATTTTGAACAAATTTAGATAATGTTATTTCCCAATGGAGTGCAATCTGAACTCCCACTAATATGGTTTTCATGAGGAAACCATTGTGATGTGCAACCTAGTTTTGATGGGTTTGTGTGAGTTATAGGATTGTAAAATGTGTTATTGTTTGTGTTTTTTTTTGCAATTTTATAGACCTAGTTAATTTGGCGTCTTACCCAAGCTTGGGGGTGCAGCCCTAAGGTTTTAAGGTGAGCTCCCATTGGCCTTACCATTGTTCTCTTTTTAGTATTTGTGTACAAGTTTGAGGATGGTTGTGAGAAATTTATAGTCATTGGAAGGATTTCCTAGTTGATTTTTGTGTAGTTTAGAGGTTCTATTTGAGATTTTTCTCCTTAGAAGATTATTGTTTATTAAATCCTTCCTATGGTTTGTTCAAGTTTGTGTAACTAGGTATATTACATGAAGATGTTGAGTACAAATTGTGTTATTGCCCATGGAAGGGATTCTAATAAAATTAAATGTAAATGCTATTGTAAATGTGTGTAAACCTTATTGTAGAAACACTTGTAAGACCATATGTTTGTTTACAAATTTCCTATTGTAAGATGAAATAAATATGTAGAATTATTCTTCAAATGTAATCTTTGCCTAAGGAATGTAGTCTCAAAAGATTTTGTAACAAGAAAGTGAATAGGACTGTAGGTATATATTTAATCAATATATATTGTTGACGGTAAAAGAAGTAACATCTGAGTGGAAATAAGGAAAATTATGTGGTTATGTGAAACCAATGTTATTGTGCTTATGTATTACTATTGAGAAACTGGTGTTATTTGATTATGTACTATATAAGGAACGATATTCTACTTTGTATTTTGTCTCAACTTGTTAACTATTATCCAAAATGTAATGTAATGTTGCTTCATGTTTTATCAAGTTAATAGGTTTATATATACCTTTCATTTCAGATAGGTTTACTTTCTATTATGCAAGACTAATGATATTGAGTATTGTGTGATCTATTCTTCTCTCTAAAATGTAAATTGCTATGATTGTGTAAGAACATGAGAACATTTATGCATATGTGAAAACGAATTAAAAAAACTATGTAAATAGATAGTTTGGTACATGAAGTAGGTAAAAAAAAATTTATTAATGAAATGCAAGGAACCCCTACACCTAGGCATTTTTTCCCCCTTAGGACTCAACTAGATTTATAAGAAAAATAAGCAAAAAAGGGGGTCATTTGAATACCCAGGTCATTGAGATTAATACTAGTCAATGATAAGGAAATAGGTTATTGGGTGGTTAGGATAGAGGTAGTTTAAGCATTGCCATACTTTCAGACAATAGTACAACATACCTAATTGACATATCTCTAATGAAGGCCCCATCATCTACTTGTTTTGATGAGGCAAGCACACAACAAAATTTGGACACTATGAGTTAGGGTCACCCTCTCCTGTCCTTCATTACAATCTATAAATGAAGAGGAGTAAAAAAGAGA
Source organism: Sequoia sempervirens (assembly GCA_007258455.2). NCBI lineage: Eukaryota > Viridiplantae > Streptophyta > Pinopsida > Cupressales > Cupressaceae > Sequoia > Sequoia sempervirens. Next base: position 1,679 of record VDFB02065519.1, read on the forward strand.
GGAATATGTTCATATAGCCTCAACCCTACCAAACAAATAATATAAAAAAATATTATGTATTAGTAGTCGTAGATAAAGATATGCAAGTCACCCTAAAATCTACACAAAAAAATGAACTTCAAAAATAGTAATAAGAATGCATTGTAACAATGAGCTTAGTTCGACCTTACCATATTCCACCTATAGTTGTGAAAAATGGTTCCAAAAGTATATTTATAAAAAATATATTCATAACAATGTGTGGTTCAGCCTGAATCTGACGAACCCTCTAATGCTTGTTGCCTTGTCAATTGTAGAGTAACTTAGGGGGTCACCATGCTCAAATCCAGACGAAGAAAAAATTCAATCTAAGATCCTTTTGTGTGTTGAGCAAAAAGAAATGTTATGTTCAAATTTATGGGTGGAAATAGGCCTTGTGAATGGTGCACTTGGACAATTCAAAGCAATAATAGACAAGGATGGTAAAAATCCACCTTTACTTCCCTTGTTTGTTGTTCTTCAATTAAAAAATTACATAGGCCTTATTTGGGATCACAATGACTCAAGAAATTTCCTTGTTACCCCTTTGAGTCATGGTGTCCATCATCAAATCCCACTCAAAATGGCATGGGCATTAACAATACACAAATCACAAGGCCTTACACTTTACAAGGTAATAATCGATGATCAACACATAGATCGACAGGGCCTATCATTCACAACTATTTCAAGAGTGCATGAACTTGCAAGCCTATACATAAAACTAGTCTTCACATTTCAAATATATGCACACATGCAACATAGCCCATATGTTGCTCGCCAAAAATAAGAGAAGGATTGCTTATTGGCATTATAATGTGTAAACTCTTGAACAAACAATAATAGTTAAAAGAACTTCAGGTTCATTCCTTCATCTTTTTCATCTATATTTTTTACTTGCAAAAAATACATTCATTGCGTACTTGTTACACCCCGTGTCACAATTAATGAGTTACTTTTACCTTGTAAGTAAATATGATGATAAATGTTAATTAGAACTTTAATATATTTAATAGGTGAATGAAATACTGAAATATGCATTAAGATGTTGTTGCTTTTGAAGGAATGATTATGTTTTATATACTAATGGAAAATGCGATGAACAAATATTTATTGTAATGTGAATGCTTGGATGATGCAAATGGTTTATGATGCAAATATGTTTCATGTGAACGGCTAACTACTGTTATGATGTACTAAGTTGAATGCAAGAATAGGTTCGAACCTCCAGAAGAAAGGGGAAGTATCACTCAAGAGAGGAGCTTGGTCTGGTAATCCTTAATGAGCCTAACTGAGCATTCACCCACTCACACCCTAGTTGGTCAAGTAGAGTCAAGTCAATAGCTTGGGAAATGGTAAGTTACCTTTAAGTCTTGTTTGTGCATGATTTAGAAGAGGTTATGATCTTGTTTGTGAAAGTTCTTGATTTGGGTTATGTGATTGAATCTCTTTGTCATGTGTGAGTTCTTCCTTGTGCATTTATATTTATATTGATGAGATATATATACATAAAATGTATGTATGTATGTGTCTACGATAAACTCATACACATGAGTAAATACGTGCATGAGTATACACAGATAGAAGTATCTATGCATTCTCATAGATGGATTACCCATATGCATGGGAATATTGATTGGACAAAGGTGACATATGTGTGTGTGAATTGATGGGATTGCGATTATATGTGTTTAAATATAATATTGTGATAATGATATATATATATATATATATATTAATGTATGTGTATTGAATTACGTTGACGGAAACATGCATATAAATATATTTAAATATATAAATACATATGTATATATATACATGTAATATTATGTGGAATATGTAAATATATGGATATGTATCTGTATGGCGAACAACACTTTTTATTATCATAGAGTTGAGGTATAGAAATAAATAAATATATTAAATATATAATATACTTTGTAGCACTGGAAATGTTTACATAGTGCATGGTATTTAAAATAGTGCATTGTATATGCTAAAATACTCAGCATATGATATAACGCATTGAACATAAGATGGCCCATTGATTAAATAGCTTTGCATGTGAATTTAAAGTGTTGTTTATAAGTTCTAAGGACAATGCAATATCATAGCACGTGAAGTTAAAGTGAACAAAGTTTATAAATTGCAATCTCTAAGACTTGGTCAAATCTGAAAATGCTGAGTAGAATATAAAACATGCAAATGACAAATTGACTTGGTCCTTCAAATGAAAAACATAAGAATAGGGGCACATGAGTTTAAGTGGTGCCAACCTATGAACTTTGCATACATTAATAAGCCTGTTTTGTATTTCTTTTCCAACGTATAAGGCAAAAATAGAAATGAGAATAAGTCAAATGGAAAGCTGGCTGGGAGGAGTCAATTTGTGAAACCATAAACCTTGCTTTTCTGAGTAAAAAACCCTGCTATTATGAAAAGAAGGGCGACTAGATGAGCATATGCATTGAGTAATTATTTTGAATCTGTTGCCTTTCTTGAGTCGATTCATTGGCTTGAGAAGTGGCAAAAGTATGAGCTAGTTTATAGCCATGGAGTGCTCAAGTTTTAGTATAAGTAGAGGAGCTTTCTCCATCTTTTGGGACGCATTATGTATTCTTGTTTCTAATTTTTTGAGTTGTTTTCTATTGCATTTTTGAGTTGAGTATATTGTGAGAGCTTTGAGTGAGAAATAAAGAAGTTTGAGCATTGGTGTAATTGAGATTTTGTCAAGGGAAGATAGAGGATAGTGAAACGCTGAATATTGAAGGAGTTGCAAGCTGATTTTGTGAAGGCTGAGCTAGGATACCAGATTTGTCACTTGGAGATTTATAATAGAGGCATGTTAATTTCTACTCCATTATGTATTTTATGTTGAAAGGATTATATGATTTTGTATGTCTTGCTTGGAAAGGAGTGATTTGAAAGTGAGTCTGGTTACTTTATTATGAATTTGATTATATTCTGCTTTGGATAAGTATGAAAGATTCTTGATGAGTCTAGTTGTTAGTGAACCTTGTTATTGGGATATGTGCATTTACTATATATATTGGATTACGAGTGTTTACGTTTTACTAGATACTATATTGAGTTAAGATTATATAGATATTCCCTGGCTTGTGAAGAATATATTTATATTATATTGAAGTGCTATTTGGGCTATGTTAGCTTATAATGTTAGGTAAACCTTTGTGAACTATAAGGTTAGCAATACCATGGGAAAGGTGGCATGATAGAAATATCATCATTGCTAGGTTGTGATGTTATGCAAACCATGATTGATAATCTTTACTTGATTGATTAG
>VDFB02065519.1:10000-24701 GCA_007258455.2 Sequoia sempervirens
TTTTATATGAATTCTCATGGATTGTGAATTATGCAAGGCATTTAATGCATTGAAGTGTAACTTGACAGAGTAATGAAACCTTCATTTTGTACTAATTTGGAATTCAATAGATTATAAATTCATTATTTTTCATAGCCAAGTTCATGTCCAAATAGAAGAGACTACTAAAAACAAGTATTGAAAATTATGGACATTATTTTATTTTGATTATATGCAGCAAATTTGTTTGTACAATGAACATGGGACTAATTGCAAGTATGGAGCAAATTTATTTATACAATTAGCATGGGAATAACTTTAGGTCTAGATGTTTCCAATTACAATCCTAAAGTTATTAGTTTGATTAGTCATGCTAACCATGGTTTCCTTTCAAAAGGATTGAATGAAAGGATAGAGGATGTGCAAAAATTCAAAATTTGATAAAAGAAAACACTTAGATGTAGAAAAGGATTATTATGAAACCCATTAGAAGAGAGAGAAACATAGAGAGAGAAGGGGGGATAAAGATAGAGACAAAGAGAGATAAAGAGAAATAGAGAGGGAGGGAGAGGTTGAGATATAAAGAGAGGTGGAGAGATAGAGAGGGACAAAGAGATATGGTGAGAGAGAGAAATATAAGGAGAAAGAGAGGAAGGGAGAAAAATCTAGATAAGAGAGATAAAGTGATAGAGGAAGATAGATTAATAGAGAGGGAGATTAATATAGAGAGGGAAAGAGAGATAAAGATACAAACAAAGCTCAAATGGAGAGAAGGAGAAAGAGAGAAAGAGGAAGATAGAGAAACATGGAGATATAGAAAAAGACAGTGAGAGAAAGGGAGGGGGAGAGAGAGGGAGGGAGAATGATAGAGGAATGAAGAGAAAGGGGAAGAGAGTGGGGAAAGATAAAGATCTAATAAGAGAGGGAGAGGGGGAGAGAGAGATAGATCCCCCCTCTATCTATCTTTCTCTATTCCTCTCTCTTTGTCAATATCCCTCCCTATATATCTCTATCTCTCCATCTGTATTTCTCTTTCATGCACTCGTTGTCTCTCACTCTATCTATTCATGTATCTCTCTCTCTTTCTCTCTTCTTTCTCTATTTCGCTCTCTCTCTTACCATCTCTCTTTCTTTCTCTCTCCCTCTTTATCTCTCTATATATCTATCTCTTTATCTTCATCTCTATCTTTATATCTCTCTCTATTTTTCCATTCTCTTTATCTCTCTTGGTAATATCTTGAATGGAATATATCTGATATCTAATCAAATTTAATTTACTCTGGCAAGTTTCAACAGTTAACTCCACAAACCAGAAAATTCAAAACTAGATATTATTTGTGCAAAAGTTATGGATATGAGAGCTACTGTAATGTATAACAAATTTATGCCATATCTTAGTCCTAAAGGAGCACGATGTATGTTTAAGATTGATACTAATATGATTTTGTGATGGTAGAAATGAGATGTTTTGTACTAAGATGAAATATTCATAGTTTTTAGCATGCCTAATTCAAGTTTATTGGTGTCTTGACAAATTGTATTGAAAAAAGTATTATTTGTCTAGGATATACATGATCTGCATAGATTACAAATTATTGATATAAAAGTAAGAGATACAAGGGCCGCCTTTCTTTTGAATAGATTTTGTCTCTCCTTATGCATTTAACTTTATGTCTCTTTTTAATATTAGGTGTTTGATGTTGGTATTTTAAAAGAGAGGAAAAGAGAGATATAGAGCGAGAGAAAGAGAGTGAGGAAGAAAGAAAGCAGAGGGAGATATAGACACATAAAGTGAGAGAGAGTGTTTTCACTGTCAATAATTGACATTGTCATAGAACGATGTGAGATGATCAAGATAATCTTAGTTGGACGTGTTTTTAACTTCCAATTCCTTGGTGTGTAGTCTCTATTTGCATGCATTCTCTTTCTAGATTCTTGTTCATGCGTGATGTAATTAATTAATTGTATTGGAAGGATATTTTGGATCCAAATAAAAAGAAAGTAGTGACATCTTGTGCGTGATGTAATTAATTTTTTTTTTTCATTGATCTTCCAATGGACAAAATGTTTTAGTTTTTACATGAATTAGATGTTGTAATTTCAATTTTTGGATTAATAGTAAGGCCAAATTAATCAAAATCATATGCTAGAACAATATCCTTAAAACTCTCATGCAAAGTGTTGTAAAATCAAGAATAAAAAATGCAATGTATGTACTTTTCACCTTTACAATAATGAAACTAAATTAGAAGTGTCATAACTATCAATTTTTTACTTTTGTAGTGGTGAAATTTGCATACCCATGCCATTTCCCATTTAGGTTTATGCCCATTTTGAGGAAATAATTTGATATGTTTACATGACACTGACAAATGACAAAATCTCATGAAAAGTTGGGATCATTCCCCTAGCCTTTACTATCCTTATACACACATTACCCAATTTAGTTCATAATCCTTATACACACATATTCCAATATATTTGCATTGTTCATATATTTATTTATATAAACATCTAAAATTTATTTTCCTTTACAATGATAAATAAATACCTTACTAATGTAGATAAATAAACTACACATGCCATGACTATAAATTCCATTTTGCACCATGAATAGATTAATAACTAGCAATCACACCTTGCTGTGTGCAATGGGTACGCCGAAGATGTGCGGGAGGTTAATTAGGATAAATTTTGGTCTATTTTTTTTAATACATTTATGGTAGGCCATTTAACAAATGATGTTGTTTGTGCAAAAAATGTCTCAATAGAGAAGTGATAGCTTCAAATCAACTATGTATCCACTTACAGGGATCCAAACATGATTGAAATAAAACCTTAAAATCAAGTAGATAATCAAGCTCCATTACCAACAAGCACATGTTATGTTTGCAATATAGAGAGAGGGAGATATAGGGATAGAAAGAGGGGGAACCGTGGTAAGGAGATAGAGATAGGCATCAAAATCGGCGCTTGGCGAGATCGACGCATCAAGATCCAGATCGAATCGGATCGATCAGATCGGCGCAAAAGGATCCGTCGGATGGACGAAACATCAGATCCGAAAAGTCAGATCAGATCCACTCGATCAAGATCAGATCAATCCGTCAAAAGATCAGTCGATCAAAAGATCAAGATGGGGTGTTGACTTTATCTCTATGTCTCTCTCCTCTTCTCTCTTTCTCTTTTCCTTTATCTAAATTTCTCTCTCTCTCCCTCTTTGTTCCTCTATATCTTTACCTATCTCTCTATATATCTATTTCTCTATATCTCTTTATCTCCCTCTTTATTTCTCCATTTCTATTTGTCTCACTTTTTCTCTCTATCTCTATCTCTAGCTTTGTTTCTCTCTTTTGTCCTTTTTTGTCCCTATCCATCTTTATATCCCTTTATTTCTATATTTGTTCCTCTCTCTTTATCTATCTTGGTCTCTATCTTGTCTCATTTTGCTCCCTCTCTCTTTCTCTTTTTTCTCGCAACCTAACTATATCTTATCTCTATCTCCCTCTCCCTCTTCACTTCTTTTCTCTTTCTCTATTTCTCTCTCTATATGTTTGTTTACTTAAGTGTGCAATGGGTACATTGAAGAGGTCTTAAAGGTGAATTATCATATCTCTCATGCTCTATCTCTCTTTGTCTATTCCTCTCTCTCTCTCTCTTGAAATCTATCTATCTAAATTTGTCACTTTATGTCATTCTCTATCTTTTGAGCTTCTCTGTCTTTATTAGCCAATAGGCTACATATAGTGTGAGATTTGAGGAAAATTTTCAAATAGTTCACTGCCTTGTCTATGGCTTGTCATGTCCTTCCATCACCATAAGACCACATTTCTTTGAGGCATTTTTTCAAACAGTTCAATATGTCTTTTTACAAGTGTAAATATATTATTATTTTGTAGAAGTATTAATTATTTAGTTCATTTAAAAACGGGTTTCAATTTTTAGTGGCTATTAGTAATATTGTAGCTTTCTTTTTACCCCCGAAAGGTCTTGCAAGACAGTTAAGCGAATCTCAGTCATTCATCATTTTTGCCATTTTTTCTACTGCTTTTCTTCGCTTATTACTGCTTTCCTCACCGCTATTGGTTTAGAGTATGTTTATTAAAATGAAAATTACGGCCAAGATCCTAATAATGAGCACTTTTAGGTTTTAAGGTTATGGCTTCCTTTACCCTACATAGTTAAGTATATATTAACATAATTAATATATAATTATATTATTTATTATTATTATTATTATATATTATATTCTTTAACAAAACTATTAAATATAATTTGTATAATTATTAATTAATAATTATTATATTTTTATTTAATACAAAATATAATTAATATATTTTATATTTTATATAATACAGATTAAATTATGTACAATATAATTATTTTTATTATTATATATAATAGTATATATTTTTACAAGTTCATTCTTTATATATATTCATTTTCCATAGACAAAAAACGAAAACGTACCTTAAAAAGCCGAATTCCGTATGGAAAGCGATAAAAAACTAATGCAGACTTTAATGGCCGACGTGACTCCCAACATTGCAGAGCCACAGCTACAATCCACTCCAAATCTTCTATGGTTTTTAAACAAATAAAACTAGGGTTTCTTATTTCCAGCCCATTCTTATTTGTTGTTATCTCTTAAAAATAAAGAATGAACTTGTACGTGTAAAAATGAAAATACAAGGGAGAGAAGACGTGAAGACGACTCATACCGTTTGAGGGCCTCTTTCTAACCTAACCGCCATAAACTTCTAAAATTTAGTGGATGACTGAAACCTTGATTCCCGTAAATTTCCCGACCCTGGCGAATGTGAAAACGACGGATGTGAAAGCGGTTCAGGTTGTAGCTCGCCAAGCGGAAACCAATAGCGGCAGGGAAATCAGCAATACCTAAAATGCGAAAAACAGCCGAAAGAATGGCGAAAATAATGAACGGCTAAGATTCCTTTAATCGTAGTCCATTGTAATTTGGACCATTCGACGTCAAAAGGGCTTCGAAAAACTCAGCGTGGGGACGCCTTTGGAGTAATAATTTATCAAAACTACTTTTTGAGATGTGAGCTACTTCCATTTATAGGTTGAAGAATATACACCTCACTTGATGTTCAGGACATGGCATGGTGGCATGGTATTAGTTAAATCTCTTAAAGTGTGTAAGATTAATGGGATACATTAGATGGACCATGCAACACTTCCTACTACATACAATCTTATTTAAGCTCTCGATGTGGTATCACATGTAATCCACGTCCGTTGATGACATAAACCCTTGGAATTTAAAATGGGTATCATTTAGCTTTCTACCGATAGTGTCAAGCGTGACCTCAACCTTGAAAAAGCTTTACTACACACCTTTTCAAGTCTCAACCAATCATAAACAACAAAGAAGATGGAAATGAACTCGAAAATATATTGGTGAACAAAACCCAATGAAATTGAATAGCAAAGTTTATACATATAGCCATGTTTTCTACTTAAAACTAAAAAGAGCTTACAATCCATAAACTTACCTTTGGAAGACATACTTTTTTTTGAGCTTTATCTTCTAAAATGGTTTCTTGTCATGGATTTCATAACTTTTCTTTTATGAAATTTGATTTTTTGTGCATTCTATAGGCTTTCATTCAATGCTTGGAAAAGGAAACCATAGTTAGCACGACTAATCAAACTAATAACCCTAGGATTGTAATTGGCAACATCCAAGTTTGTAATTAGTCCCATGTTGATTGTGCAAACAAATTTGCTCCATATAATCACAATAATGTCCATAATTTTCAGTACTTAGTTTTACTAACCTCTTCAATTTGGGGGAACATTAATTAATCATTTCACCAAGTCTTTCTTTTCTCAAATTCTACACATCTTCCACCTTAATCAATTTTCCCTTTTGATGTGTTTTTTCCATCCATTTTTTTAGGATAAGCTTGTTTTCTTTACAATTTTTGTAGATACAACATAATTGAGTGGTATACCCAAACAATTCAAAGAAACTTCTACAACCCCAACTATAGAGAACACATAAAGGATATTGAACCACTTTGGATAAATAGGCTTCAAAACAAAAATATGGTATCCTACAATGAACAATTTTAAATCTATGGAAGTCAAATGACTCACTAGTAGATGAAAGAATTTAAATCTTTGGTTACAGAGTCTCCTTAATGCATCTTTAAAGAATACAAATTTCTTTTAAAAAAAATTTATTTACAAGACACTTAGTTTGATATATTGCAATAATTTTATCTCGTAAACTCTTAGCAATGCTTGAACTAAAACATTTATCAAGAGTGAACTAGAAAGACACAACCTAATAGTAGATCTATCTCTCAATGCGTAAGATTCTACCTTTGAATACACTAACTTGGATGCTACACTTATATAATAATTTGGATGAGTGTCTCTCTCACCCCTTCTAGAGTTAGTGCTTGATAGACCATTTAAAACCAAGCAAATTAGATTGGTTGCATGTTAGATTTTGTATGCTAAGAATTGCATGGCACATGACCATGTAGTGGGGTCACTATTATGGCACATGCATGCTAATGCCAAAGGCTAGTAATATAAGCTTTTTTCTCTTTTATCAACATTAATGGTAGTATCCCATTGGTTTATCTTATATTGTGATATCCATAGTGGCTATATGTGTCTCCCCTTCTCTCTCTATATTTCCCTCTTCCTTTTTATCCATTTATCTCTTTGTGTCTCTCTTTGCTAAAATCAAAAGATAACACAAAGGATTAAATGTCTATGCAATTATGCTCATCCAAATTTCAATTATTTTTATTTGATTGAATTTTGTTTACATGAATTTAGTGTAAGTGCTCTAGTTTGACTCAATTTTCGCTAAATAAAGGCAAAGAGGAAGATATAGACATAGGTTTAGGGGATAATCACAAATAATTTGTGTTAAATACTTCTTGATATATAGAAAACCATATATTCTTCTTATTCAAGAAACCAAAACATCAAGTGTTGATGCTTCCCTAGGTATTAAAAGAGCATGGCCATCCAGTGAAAGTATGGTTGTTCCTTCAAAGGATGGTTTGGTGATTTAGTTACAACTTGGTACCCTAATTTTGCTCTTAAAGTTTTTTTTTTTTTTTTAAGAGATAAGCTCTTAAGTGGTTGTTACAAATTAAATTAAATAGCATTTTATTATAAATATATAATATTATATATGTACTTAATAATTTGTATTATATAGAATATGATATTTGATTATAAATTTAAGTATAATATAAATTTTATATAAAAATTAATATATAATAAAATGAAAATATTTTGGAATATTAAATATTAAATATTTAATATAAATATACAATTTAAAATATAATATTATTACAAAAATATATTAAATAATTGGCATTATATTAAATATACTATATAAGAATAAATATAATTATATTATATATTTTATATAAAAGAAATATAATTAAATTATAAATAAATATAAATATAAAATATTTAATTTAAATCTTTAATAAATAATAAATATATAATAGTTATTTAAGTCTTTAAATAAATTAGTATTGAAAATGTATAAAGAGGGACCCCTACCATAGTATAGTCACAATGATAAATTAAAAAGAATTAGAAGTCTTTGAGCTGGCCAGCTGGCCAGCACAAGTCTGTTTAAAGTGTATGCAATTTTTGTTTTTAAGGAGATGGGATCCCACTTTCCATTACCTAACTTACAATAAATAAAATTGTAATTAAATAGGTATAATCGTAACTTTAGAATGTAAGAAATTCGTAAATCATTTTTTTTTAAAGTTTCATTTGCAATAGCTAACACATGAAACGAACAAAAAAAAATGCAAAGGAAAACATAGTACGAAGAAAATGGGAAAAAGCAACGACGAGATTAGACGGCGAGCAATGACTCAATTGTCTTGCACACCTCTGCTTCGATGCTAGTTGTGGATCTCCCACGTTAGGTATCTCTTCCCCAAAGGGGAACGCCTTTGACGTAATTACGCCGAGAGGCATTATACAGTGAAAGCATTCAAGGAATATTCTCTGTAAAGTTTTTGAAGCTGCATTTAAATTGACATCCTTTTGACTGTCATGAGTGGTGGCGGTTATAATTCTTGGGCGGTTATTTTATTTAGTTGTAAGATCAGTGGTTGCTATTCTAAAATACACAATGTGAACTGTTTTTATTTCTTGAGTGTTTATTAACAATTTTGCAAGCTCAACCTTTCTTGTTTTCTTGTGAGAAAAATATTTCTTTGCTTTTTTTTGTTCGCATAGGTCAACAGATCCTCTAAAATATAGAATAACTATTAAAGTGTGAAAATTTTCTGAGTAGCTAAAGCATTTGGGAGTGCATGTGTACAGGTGAAGCAGTTTCCTTTTCGTGGATGAAGCTCATGGCCAACTCTAATCCAACAACTCAATTAGGTCTCTCTTCCGACAATGGTGAAGAGAGTTATAAAGCAAAGAATCTAATTGTGCAGCAATGTTTTGGTTCAGCCATTCCTATGCTTGCAGGATTACAAAAGAGGCAACCAGATCTAGAAGGATGGTTGTATCCACTATTAAGGTACTGAAAGTAAATGATAGAGATACCTGTGAAGACTTCTCAAATTGAGTAAGAAAATCATTGTAGAAAATAAGAAAAGTCTTTTGTGATTTAAAGGATTTTTTATGTTTTTGTGGGATAATATTGTTCTTGACAGAAAAATCTTGTATTTAACCAACAAAAGCAATATAAGTCTTGGAAAATCAAAATTGTATGATAGATTTTATCAATGTCTTTTCAACACTTCTCCGTGTACTCATTACACTCTGAATGCTCACTATAGTGACAATCTTTAACATGACAAATCAAATTATTAACACTATCCTATTTTTTATAGTTCTACACTCAGAAGCCCTCGAAGTGCCCCTAAACTTAGCAATACGGACAAATACCCTGTAGAAAGGGTGCCTTTTCTAACAAAGGAAATGGTTGCTATTTTAAGTGAAAGCAACATTTTTAAAATTGATTATTTCTTCACCTCCTTCACTTTGTAATGTGTGACGTTCCTACTTTACTTATATTTTCAATAGTGGATAAACAATCTCCAAGGCTTTCTTTTGTAGAAACTAATAATCATATTGGAATCATTCTACTTGTATTTCTTTCAGTTATAAGAAAATTGCAAATGCAGAGCAGGGAATGCTTTATTTTATTAGCATAGGTGACTGATGTGGAGCATCTTGTTCCCACTTCAATCAATTTGTAATGTTGTTGTATGCAACCACCTTAATTCTTGTCATAAATTTTCTTACAAAAATGGGCAAATAACTACCTTCTAGCATTTTTCATTAGTTGTTTTTCCTCTCTTCAACAAGTTAGTACTACAAGAGAAAAAAATCACTGTAATATATGTTACATTTAATAATCTTCTGTGGAAGTCTACTTGTTTTCAAAGGATGTTTTTGGGAAGTGTATGGAGATGCTCGGATACACCAACTGAAGTCCCATGATGTATGTAGGCATCCCCAGATATGTCTCCAAGCCAAGGTTGCTTTTGTGGGACAACAGACAATTACCAAGGGTCAAGGTACAAGTTTTTAGGTAACTATGATTTTTTTCAATTGTTAAAGTTGCCCTGATCTAAAAATGGAAACACTTGATAGCCTCTCCTAATAACCATTTTAGTTTCTTTTACTAAGCAAATTTGGATATTTCAAGTTTTTGATTTTTCTTAATGGCAATGTGAAGATATTTTTAAGCTAATCCTACGTACTAAAACAAATCAATTTAACCTTTTCTCTGAACCTCACCTCGCATGTAATGATGTTGGATATGAATTTGCTTAATTTTGGCACAAAAATTAGGTTATTGGTCATCACTATGGAACTTTTGATCTCACAAAAGAGGATTGTTGGCTCCATTTGATGCAGATTCATCTCCGAAGTATTCCCTTGAGCTAGATCATTTCATAAGATGTAGTGACCAGTGCTTTGCATCATGCTTTTGTGAGGGATAAGATAATAGTCAACTATTTCTTGATATCTCATGAAGTTACTATTGAACCTGTGTTGAATAATATGCTACTAAATCCATTCAAAAATTTATGAAAATTGTGGAAAGAATCCCAAACAAGCCTACGATAGACGTCATCTTCCGAATTGGAGGGCTCAGGTGGGCTTATCTAAACGTGGCAGACACGTGTACATACGTTTGTTTGATATTCTTCTCTGTGCCCACATTCAACGGTGAAGAGTAGCCCTTGCCAGCCAAGATTTTTCCGCACCGTACGATGCTTTTTAAATAAGTTATATAAATGAATTTTCTATTCCAATTTGATATTAAAATATAGTAATTCTCACCTACTTTACCAACGCTTCCATTCATTACTCATTTCAAAAATCGGCCATGTGTCCTAGTGCTTCTTTTTTCTTTTATTTTAATTATTTCCAATTTTGGAGGGTTTTAGTTGTCAAATATGGTATATATTTATCATGAGACTTAGTACCTTAGCAATAATATTTGATGGTTAGATGATTTGAGTTTCAAACTTACAATAAAATTTAAAAATATTTTACATAATATGAGTATAAATGGTTGACTTCCTTTTTATTTTCATGTAATTAATTTAATTTAAAATTTCTAAATATAATATATAATTTGAGTTCAACGAAATTAATAGCTTTTATTAATAAGTGCAGGGGCATGGTATATTAAAATATATAAAATATTAAATAACTTAAACAAAATGTATTCCTTTGATTTAAAAAGCAACCAATCATGTGATGCCACATCAACACTCAACTACCCATGATGTGAATGCACAAGTATTGGCAGCACTTGTTTTTGGGCCTTTTTGGACACCTTGACAAAAAGCATGTTGATGTGGCATCATATTTGATGATGTGACCCTAAAACGAAAGTTACAAGTAGGGGACTTGCCAAGTAAGCTATTGTAAAAAAATTGGAGTGATTTGAAATTTCCATGTAGGATTTTGAGAAGCACGAAGTTAGGGTGCACAACTACTAGGTCCTCTCCCCTAACATGATAATTATGAAAATAAAATTACCTTTTATGAAAGTCTTGTGAATATTTAGCATCTACATCCAACCTATGTTAAAATGAATTTCCTTATATTTATTTAGTTTCTTTATTTTGTAGTTTGTAGAAACAAGTAACTTGTAGTTACTTAGTGTTTTGTTTCTTAAATCCCTAACTTCTTAAGAATTTTATTGAATATGCATCTTTATTATGATTATTGAATTTCATGAGTTAGAAAGTGAATATGATTAAATGTAAGATCAAAAAATAATATACGTCATATTAAATAATAGTATAAATAGGGTTAAGGTTCAAATACGGTTAGGGTTAGGGTTCTAGATTAAATCTTGGGGTTAGGTTTAGAATTAGGGGTAGTGTTAGGGTTAAGGTTAAATTAGGGTTTAGTTAGGGGTACAATGCAATTAGAGTTAGCTTTAGGCTTCAATCAGGGTTGGCAATCAACTAGAAATAGGATTATGGTTCAATTAGGGTGAGGGTTATGGCTCAATAAGGGTTCACTTATGAGTCATTTAGGGTTAGATTTTATTTAGGGTTAGGTAAAGTTAGGGTTTAGTTAGGATTAGGGTTATGGTTCAATTAGAGGCTTAGGGTTTACTTAGGGTTGAAATAGTTAGGATTAGGGTTATGGTTCAATTAGAGGCTTAGGGTTTACTTAGGCTTCAATAGGAGTTTAAAAAATTAAATGTAAAAGAGTAAGAGTGTTTAGTTTTTAAGGATTAATGTTGAAGAATAAGTTTAATTAAGGTTATGGTTGGTGTTTAATTAAGGTTACTATTCACTTAGGGTTAGGGTTCAATTAGTATTCAATTTGGGATAAGGATCAATTAGAGTTACAACTCAATAAGGGTATAATTAAGGTCAGGATTAAGGTTAGTCTTAAATTAGGGCTAGGATTGGAGTTAGGGTTCAATTAAGGTAAGGGTTATTGCTTATTTTAGGGTTAGGGTTCAATTAGAGTTCTCTAGGGTTTTGATACAATTTAGGTTAGGTTTCAACTATACCTAGGGTTACGATTACAATTCAATTAGTCTTAGAGTTAGGGCTATAATACAAGTTCAATCAGGTAAGGGTCAGGGTTTAATTCATGTTAGAGTTAGGGTTGTAATAAGAGTTCAATCAGGTTAGAGTTATGGTTTTATTAGGATGACAAATTCATAAGGGGTAGGGTTAAGGATATGGTTCAATAAGAGGCTTAGGGTTTACTTAGGCTTCAATAGGTGTTAGTGTTAGGATTATGGTTCAATTAGGGCTAAGATTTAATTAATATTAGGTTTAGGGTTATGGTTAAGGTTAAGGCTAAATTTTTAGGATAAAGCTTGGGATTAGGGTCAACATTAGGATTAGGATTAGGGTTAGGTAAGGGTTACAATTAAATTAGGGTTTATTTAAGGTCCAATAAGGGTTAGGGATCAAAATCAAGTTCGTCCGTCCATCAGGTCGGGGTCGTCCCCAAGTTAAAGGGTTACTCTAAATTAGTACTAGGATAGGGTTAAATTAAAGGTAAATATTAAGGATTAGGGACAACTGGGGTTTGAGTTGAGGTATATTACAGTGAGTTAGCTTTTGGGACAATTATTTAATGGGTTTTTTAGTATTTAGAATAATTTAGTGACCATATGGTTCTTAGATTTAGTAAGTTTTGTAATGATTTTTTAACTATCTTTTGACAAAATATAATGTTCATAGAGGAAGTGATGATGAACATGAGTCCAGTGATCAAATGAACAGAATTATAAAAATTGGTCAAAGGATAGGTATTTGAGGTTCCAGAAAAATTAAATGCTAAAAGTAGAGTGTTTGGTTTTAGTTAAATGTTGAAGAATAGTTCCATTAAGTTGCATGGTTGGATTTTAATTCAGGTTTACTATTCATAAGGTTGGGTTTCAAATTAGAAATTAAATTTGGTTGGGATCAATTCAGGTTACAATTGATAAGGGGTGTAAATTAGTTAGGGGTTAAAGTTGATCCCCAAATTAGACCAAGGGTTGGGGTTAGAGTTCCAGAATTCAAGGGTGAGAGTTTATTGTTTATTTTGAGTTAAAGGTTCAAATTAAAGTTCCTCCTAGGGGTTTTGATACAATTTAGGTTGGGGTTTCAGCAACTATACCTAGGGTTACGATTACAATTCAATTAGTGTTAGAGTTAGGGTTATAATACGAGTTCAATCAAGTAAGGGTCAGGGTTTAATTCGTGTTAGAGTTAGGGTTGCAATAAGAGTTCAATCAAGTTAGAGTTATGGTTTAATTAGGATGACAATTTCATAAGGGGTAGGGTTAAGGATATGGTTCAATAAGAGGCTTAGGGTTTACTTAGGCTTCAATAGGTGTTAGTGTTAGGATTATGGTTCAATTAGGGTTAAGATTTAATTAATATTAGTTTTAGGGCTATGGTTAAGGTTAAGGTTAAATTTCTAGGATAAAGCTTGGGGTTAGGGTCAACATTAGGATTAGGATTAGGGTTAGGTAAGGGTTACAATTAAATTAGGGTTTATTATAGTCCAATAAGGGTTAGGGATCAATCAAGGTTAGGTAAGATACAAATAAGATTAGAGTTAATTTTAGGTTAGGGTTCTAGATTAAATTTTGGGATAGGGTTAGAATTAGGGGTAGTGTTAAGGTTAGGGTTCAACTAGGGTTTAGTTAGGGGTATAATGCAATTAGGGTTAGCTTTAGGGTTCAATTAGGCTAATGGATTTTTTTTAATTATTTAGAATAAATTTAGTAGACATATGGTTCTCGTTAGTAAGTTTTGTAATGAATATGAAGAGATTTTTAACTATCTTTTTAAATAAAATATATAATATTCTTATGAAGTGATAAATTGTGACATAGGTTAAATGATATCAAATGAACAATTATAAAAAAAAATGAATTAAAATAGTTAAATTATTATTTGAGGAGTTGAAAAAATTAAATGTAAAAGAGTAAGAGTGTTTAGTTTTTAAGGATTAATGTTGAAGAATAAGTTTAATTAAGGTTATGGTTGGATTTTAATTAAGGTTACTATTCACTTAGGGTTAGGGTTCAATTAGTATTCAATTTGGGTTAGGGATCAATTAGAGTTACAATTCAATAAGGGTGTAATTAAGGTCAGGGTTAAGGTTAGTCTTAAATTAGGGCTAGGATTGGAGTTAGGGTTCAATTAAGGTAAGGGTTATTGTTTATTTTAGGGTTAGGGTTCAATTAGAGTTCTCTAGGGTTTTGATACAATTTGGGTTAGGTTTCAACTATACCTAGGGTTACTATTACAATTCAATTAGTGTTAGAGTTAGGGTTATAATACGAGTTCAATCAGGTTAGGGTTAGGGTTTAATTCATGTTAGAGTTAGGGTTGCAATAAGAGTTCAATCAGGTTAGAGTTATGGTTTAATTAGGATGACAATTTCATTAGGGGTAGGGTTAAGGATATGGTTCAATTAGGGTTAGGGTTTAATTAGGGTTGTAAGATAAACCTTCAAGTTAGTGTTAGGGTTATAGTTAGGTTGCACTAAGGGTTAGGTTAGGGTTAAGGCTCAATTAGGGTTATCATTAAAATTTGGTTAGGGTTTAAGAAGGGTTAAGGTTTAATTAGGATTATGATTAAGGTCAAGTTAGGGTTAGAGTTCATTCACTAACTTCACTAAGGTTCATTCAATAAGTGTTTAATTAGGGTTAGGGTTAAATTACGGTTTGGGTTGGAGTTAGGGTTCA
>VDFB02065520.1:0-11962 GCA_007258455.2 Sequoia sempervirens
CTTTGTTGTCAATCCTCAGAATTTGTGTGAACTGAATGTCCACAAAATACTTCTTGAAGTCATCAATCATCTTCTTATATGGTAACAACTTGTCATCTTTAGTCTGATAATCATCATTGATTTGATTAATGACTAATTGTGAGTCACCATAGACTTGTAGCTCGGTAATCCTCCATTCCAATGCTGTTTTCAGTCCAGTGATCAGTGCTTCATATTCGGCTATGTTATTGGTGCATGGAAACATTAGCCTATAGGACCTAGGAATGGTATGCCCTTGAGGGGTAACGAAAAGGATGCCTGCCCCTGAGCCATGTTGGGTAAAAGAACCATCAAAGTATAAGGACCATGGCTGCTTAAAGTCTGCTGTGAAGACATCGGCATCTGGAAATTCAATGTGTAAAGGGTGCTCTATTTGGAGAGGAGCGTCTGCTAGTTGATCTGCGATAACTTGTCCTTTGATTGCTTTACGATCAACATAGTGGATGTCGAACTCACTCAAAATCATGATCCATTTTGCTAACCTTCCTGTTAGTGATGCTTTACTTAGCAGATACTTGAGTGGATCAATTTTGGAAACAAGCTTAATTGTATGAGCTAGCATGTAATGTCAGAATTTCTGGGAAGCGAAGACGACTGCCAAACAAGCCTTCTCAATGAAAGTGTAACTAAGCTCATGTCTTGTCAATGTTCTGCTGATGTAGTAAATTGCCCGTTCTTTCCCTTCATGGTCTTCTTGTGCTAATAATGCTCCCAAAGACGTCTCGGTTGCAGCAATATACAGAATCAATGGTTTGTCTGGAGTCGGTGGTACAAGAACTGGTGGATTCATCAGGTATTGCTTGATTTGTTGAAATGCCATTTCACATTTATCATCCCATCTAAAAGGAACATTCTTATGTAGGAGATATGTGAATGGTAGACTTTTGTCAGCCAATTGTGCAATGAATCTGCGGATAGACTGGAGTCGCCCTTGTAAGGATCTCAACTGACTAATGTTCTTTGGGGGAGGCATCTCCATGATTGCATGAACTTTAGCAGGATCTACTTCAATTCCCTTTTCTGAAACAATATATCCTAATAGTTTTCCAGATGTGACCCCAAAAACACATTTCTTAGGGTTTAAGCGAACTTTGAATTTCTCCAATCTAGTGAATATTTTAGATAGTATCTCCAAGTGTCCTTCTCTGGTGTGTGATTTTTCCAATATGTCATCTACATAATCTTCCATGAATGTGTGCATCATGTCGTGAAAGATCGTAGTCATAGCTCTTTGATAAGTAGCTCCAGCATTTTTCAAGCCGAAAGGCATGACATTCCAACAATATGTCCCCCACGGACAAGTGAAAGCTGTTTTCTCTTGGTCTTCTGGTGCAATCTTGATTTGGTTATAACCCGAGAAACCATCCATTAATGAGTACATGGCATGGCCTGCTGTTAGATCAACTATAGTGTCGATACTTGGAAGCGGAAAGTCATCCTTTGGGCAAGCTTTGTTAAGATCTCTGAAATCAGTGCATACTCTTACACGTTTGTCTGGTTTTGCTACTGGTACAATATTGGAAATCCATTCGGCATAGTCAATTGATCTTATAAAACCTGCATCGAGGAGCTTCTTGAGTTCTTCTTTAACCAATAGTGCAATATGAGGATTCATCTTTCTGAGTTTTTGTTTTACTGGTTTGGCTCCTGATTTGATAGATAAATGATGCATAATAAGATCAGGATCAAGGCCGGGCATATCTGCATATGACCATGCAAAATTGACTTGATTTTTCTTGAGAAAATTCATGAACTCTGGGATTTCTTTAGCTGTCATAGATTCAGCTATCTGTAGGATCCTTGGATTATCTGCAGTTGCAATGTTGATTTCCTTTGTAGGCTCAGTCAAGATGGATGATTGCTCATGATAATGCTCTGGGAGAGTGTCAAGAGTCCCATCAGATGGTGCCTCAAAAAGGTTTTCACCCTCTGATACGCTCTTTATTTTGTCTTTTGCTTGATCTAGTACTGCCAGATTCTGGTTTTCACCACTAGACCGTTTATCCTTATTTTCATTTTTGTAGCTAGGAGACTTGACACTCTCCTGATTACAGACTTTATACCGAAAATTTCTAGTGGAACAATTATTTACATCTTCAGCGGAAAGGAAGTTTATGATAGCTTCATCGTTTGGAAAAATAGGTATATCCATAGGTTCGGTAAGATCCCAGTCAATGAGATCAGGATGAATTAATGGTAGGACGTCGTCTGGTTGTGTAAAATTGGTGATGGTTAGGGTCAAGACAGAGTTATCGGTAGGATCCGTGGTATGAGATAGGTCAATGATGGGACTATTCTCCTGATAATCTTGTTCGTTAAAATCTGACTCAGTATCACTAGACTCATAGTTACTTTGTGGTTCAGATTCTTATGGTTGGGATCCTGAACCTTCTCCTTTGATCAAAGCGGGCGTATATTTTTGTATGACATCTACCTCTTTGTCTCTCCAAAATTTGTTATCATGGATGGTATCCCATTCATATTCAGCAGAATCTATGTCAGAGTTATTTTCAATGTAATTCAGGACTGATACCAAACATGTTTCATTCTTATCGGAACCTTTTTGCAGTGTACAAACATTACCTTGGGATTGTTTAGATTGGGTAGCTTCATAGCCTATTCCAGTTTTATCATATGCCGCAAGTCCTGGAAGATGGATAGGCTCAACTACACCTTCTTTTCTCTTTCCAAGAGGACCATTATCATATCCCATCTTTTGCATGATAGAATATCCTTTCCCATATTGTTCTGTTGGTAAGGTGACGTTTAGAATTGTGTCCTCTTCATCTTTATAGAGCCAATCTAGAATTGCTGTGTCCTCAGGATCTCCCATGGGAAATTTTTCTTTGATAAATTGTCCATTGAACTTGGTAGTGGGCTCTGTTTGTACCTGTGCTGATGTTGATGCTGCTGATATCTGTTGTGGTGTAATAGAAGGTTTCCCATGTGATCGAGGAGACGTAGGTAGATTAGCAAGACAAAGGGAATATTCCCCAACTCCACTTTCCTTGAACTGTAGTTTCTTGTCAAAACTTTTAGTTAACTGACTGATGTGTGTAGCATGTTGAGAAGAAGTATCAGCAAGTGCTTCTCGATTATTCAGAACCAAAGTATCTTGATGAGCTTTGACATTGGCACAAGTTTGGGCGTTTGAGTTATCAGCTGGTATAGTAATTTCCTGTCCATCATATGGAAACTTAAGACATTGGTGGTAAGTGGACGGAACAGCTTGCATCTCATGGATCCAAGGACGACCCAACAAGATATTGTATGCAAGATCTCGCTCTAAAACTTGGCAAAAGGTATTTTTGATAACAGGTCCCACTCTGATTGGTAGCATGATTAGACCTTTAGATGTTCTCTCCTCATCATCATAGGCTTTAATGGTAATCTTCCTTCTAGGATCAATGGAATCTTCGGCAAATCCTAATGCTTGAATCACCTTCAAAGTACATATGTTTAGACCAGCCCCTCCATCTATTAGAACACGTTTGACACGGAATTTGTGGATCATGACCTCTAAGTATAATGATGAATTGTGGGGATGAGTTAGGGAAACATCATCTTTGTCTGAGAATGAAAGGCATGTGGGAGAGGACAAATGTCCTACCATGGTTTGAAATCGATTCACATCCAAATCTGTAGATACAGTCGTTTCAACGAGGGTTTTATCCAAAATCTCCCTATGTGCAGGGGAAATCTTTAGAAGTTCGAAAATGGAGATTTGGGCTGGAGTTTTTCGAAGTTGGTTAACTAAGTCGTATTGGTGTTGAGGAGAGGTCTCATTGGATTTTGAGGAGGTACCTTTCAAAACAACCTTAGCTTGTGCTCTTGTTGTGACGTTTACTTGCCCATTGTCTACTTTCTCTTTGATTTTGATGACATTGACTCGCTCATCGTCCGTATAGAGGTGACGGATTACATTATCATCAATTTGGTTCACAGTTTTGTCAGAAGATTCTCCCTTTTGATAATTTGGTAGAGGATTTCGAAATGCTTGGTGATCTTCGTTGGATTTTTGTTGTCCTTCTACTGTGATAATACCCTTGTCAATGAGATCTTGAATAGCGTGTTTCAAACCTTGACAGCTGTTTGTATGATGACCTCTGCACCTATGGTAATCGCAAAAATAAGCTTCGTTCCATGATGGAGGTTTTACATTAGGTTCGTAATTGCGTTGTGGGGGTAACATAAGGACGTTCTTTGCCATGACCTCTTTAAAAGCCGATTCTAAGGATTGTCCTAGTGGAGTAAAAGCTCTTCTATTGGAGAAGAATGGAAAGCGTTGTGGTTTCGTGCTTGAGGTATTCCCTGTAGTGTTGTTGTTGTTGTTGTTCCAGTGGTTTTGGTTGTTGGTAGTCCCTTGATTGTAGTTCGTTGGAGGGGGATGATTGTTTCCTTGATTTGTGACTGAATTGACATGGTTGTAATTATTGTTACGAGGAGTGTTCAGGATAAATGGCTTAGTCGTGACATGATTTGCATCTACAACTCCATCATTTACAACATTCTTGTTGCGGGTCCAAAACTTGGACTTGTCCTGATTGTTGTAATGGTTAGATGAGGCAGGACTGTCCCTATCAAGTTTTATGGTCCCTCTTTTGACCAAAGCACTTTCGATGGTGAGGGCATCTTCAATCAGTTTCTCAAAGGAAGGTGGACAATGCAGATTTAAACGATAACTCATTTCTGAGTTGAGGCTATTGATGAAAGTAACCATTTTCTCCTTTTCAGGGACATGACGGGGGTACCTAGCAAACATTCTCCTCCATCTTTGAAGAAAGGTAGTGAAAGATTCCCCAGGTTTTTGCGTAACTTTGCAAAGATCAATCATGGTGATCTGATGTTGAACGTTGTAGGAGTATTGTTTTATGAATAAATTCATCAGTTCTTCAAATGTTCGAATAGGAGGTGTAATCTTAGATAACCATTCCATAGAGTTGACTCCAAGGCTTCGAGGAAATAATCGCAATAAATATGTATCTTCATGGGCAAATTCCAATGTCATGTTTCGAAAGTCTCTAATATGGTCAACTGGGTCCGATTTTCCATTATAACGATCAAATCTGGGGATTTCACAGTGTTTAGGAAATGGAATCATGTTGAGACTTCTATCAAAAGGGTAAGGACATATGTCATCCAAAGTGTACTGCTTGGTTGTGGTTCCTCCTTCTAACTCTTTGATTTTTTTCTGTATCTCTCTAAACTCTTTTTTTAAGGAGGCATATTCAGGTGGGGATGGCTCTTCCTCGGTGGTTTTTAATTTCTCAGTATCAAAGTCTTTAGGCAATTTAGCTCCTTGATCTGCTAGAAAAAGAAAGTATTTCTCTTTGTCACGTTGTATAATCTTTTCAAGGGCTTTAAGAAACTTGGGATTTTGTTCTGCCTCTCTAAGTTCAAGTTCGTCGTCTTGTTCATCATCACTACCTATAGGAGTTTTGTTCATGTTTTTGCTCTTAAGTATTGAACTCTCCTCTCCGTCAGCCATATTGTTGTTACTGAAAAGGGGATTGTGACTTACACTAAAAAGAGGACTACCTCGTTCACCCTCTTTTTGAGGTGTTTCTCCTGCTTTGTTGTGTTGAGATCTCGTAAAAATAGGCATATGTAAGAAATCCTTGAATATGGTCACTAAAGGATCTGATTGGGACGCGTTGAATATTCAATTGAAGGTTGTGGTATGTTCTCAAACTCAAGAGGTTGATTCAAATTATGACGTTGAGATAACGCTAATCTTTGATAATAAGCTTGGGTAGCCAACGGTTCTACAGCATAATTGTCGGTGAATCTTCTAATGTAGTCTTGGTATCTATGGAGGAATGTGCGATAATGGAGCAAGACGTCTCGACTCTTATACAGGAATTTTCTGCGATCTAAAGTCTTCTTGTAACTGAAATTTGTTTTGGGCTTCTTGATCCTATTGAAAACTGATTTCTTGGTGAACTTGGTTGATTTCCACTTTCTTAACATGGGAGTAAAATCTTAGAAAGTCGGGTCGGTGACAAAAACCTAAAAGCGCTACTCTGTTTCTCAAATGCACTACAGAAATAGTCAAATGCGCTGCAGAGAATATCATATGCGCAGAAACAGAGAACAAATGTGCATCAGAAAATCCTAAATGCACCGAAACAGAACACAGATGCGCTAGAACAGAGCTTAAATGCGCTGGAGTTTTCCCCTAGGTGTGCTAAAGCAGTTTATTTCTAGGATAGTTTTGACCAGTTTTTAGCTGAAATTTGTCATGTTCATTTTTGGATGATCCATTATCTGAATTAATGTTTGGAAAGCACAACAAACAGTCTGATTTAAGTTGATTCGTAACCAAGCACATAATAAGACAAGCACAACCTAGGTTAGGCCAGGACAATATCCGCTAGACTCCACGTGGGTTTCCCCAACCGCATATCAGTAGCGTGTGAATCCAGAAGCTTGGCTGCACGGGCTCCCCCTTACAGTGCACTCTCTTCTCAGGCCAACCAAGCTTCCAACCCCCATGAAACTCCCATGGCGAGCTGATCACCTCTACTACAAACTGCGAAAGTGTGGATGCCTTCACACCGACCGGTGCTGGACTAGCAAATAGAAGGTTTTGGCTTTCTAAACAATGGTATTTGGTTCGGGACCCCGTTCGAGTAGCCATACATGGGGCAAGAGATTAATCACCATTAAGGTGGCACTCCAGCACTGAAGAGGTTAAGCTCAGCAGGGTTTATGGGAGTATTACAACTCCGTCACGTATGACACATCGCGCAAAGCAACCTTAGGTTTTCCCTTAAGATTTACATTTATATACCGGTCGGGGGTAGCTTGGCCTTAGCTCCGTTGCCGGTTTGAGTCGTCCCTTAAGGTGAGTACTTTTTCCCTTAAGGCAGGCCCAATTTCTAGAGTCAATAACCGTTTCTCTTGCACCCAGGATCGCACAAGTGCGCAAGGGGAGAGGATACTTCGATTATCAAATCAGGGTTACACAGGGAAAAGTGGGTCTGGTTTTCTGATCACCTAGTTTGCACAGGGTGAGAGCATAATCACCTACCACCTTCAAGCACAGTCAATAAGAGTAGACAGATTCATTTTATGTGCACCAAAATCAAATGTGATTTAATCTAGGTGAAGATGTTGCTTCACAACAGACATGGGGTTCGTTTTAACTGCATGATAAAAGATGTCGTGGCTACCCTAGGTTGATTCATTTTAAACCCAACATAAAATAAAAGAAATTCTGTCTGCGGAAGGCGTCAGACTCAGAATCTCTGTTACAGTTCCAGATGTGAAGCTCTGTCTCCCGAATGCGCAGAAACAGAGACCAGAAGCGCAACTCTGTTACATAAATGCGCTAAAATAGAAACCAAATGCACAATTCTGCTACCCAGATGCGCGAAAACAGAGACTATATGCGCTATTCTAAATGCAGAGATTTTTTTTAATTTTCTGATACAATTTTAAATGCGCTAAAGAAAATCCTAAATGCGCTAACTAAATGTCTATATGCGCTGCCGAAAGTGACGAATGCGCCACTCTGTTTCCCAGATGCGCCGCAGAAATGACCAGATGCGCCGAAACAGAGCCCAGATGCGCCGAAGTACCTGCAAATAAAAATTTCCCGAATCTTCCGAAACGCGCTGCCGAATGCCAGAAAACCTGTAAGCAAACCTGCAAGAAAACCTGCAAGAAAGAAGTCTAAAATCGGGGCATAGGCCCCACGGTGGGCGCCATTTAATGTGTGTATGAAAATCGAGTGTAAGAATTAAAATCAGTTCAAACACACCAATAGAACATTATAACAAAAACAAAACTATAAAAGGAGTAGAAATGTGCAAACTCAGTATCCTGTTCCTGTTGTCGTCCTATCGTCCTCTATCTTTAGTGTTTTTGTAGATTCCAGCCTTGTGTTCTCAGATTAAGGGCTAGGCTCAACAAACTGTCTTCCTAAAGAACGAGATTTTGCTATGATATGAATGCATGATTAAGCTATGATAATGATTTTAGCTAAGAAACTTGAAATAAGCAAGATGCTATGATAAATGAATACTAAATGAATTAAATGCATAAACTCTACTTAATTGCCTATTTGCCTATTACCAATGTTTGGATTCACACAAGTATTTATAGGGCTTTCTGACTGATTCTGATTGGCTGTCTTGATTGACGATTGTGATAATTCCTGACAGATCAAACGGTTGAAGAAAGATGAAACTGAAGGATAAGATAGAAGAACCCTAGAAACAGATTTTTCTATTTTATTATGAAAGAGGAAAAAGAAGAGAAGATAAGAATAAAAGAAAGATTAAAAGCTGATAAATAATTAATTAAAAAAATCAATTATTTATTTGTGGAGCACATTCAGCTTTTCTCAATTAAATAAAATATTTAATTAAGCTTTTAAAAGCAGAAGAAAGTTGGTGATAAGAAAAGAGCTTTAATCATGTTTTATTGAAAAAAGCAGAATATCTCATAATTAAATAAAATATTTAATTATAATATGAGAAGATTGCACAATTAGGTTAAAATACCTAATTTTGATTTGGAAAGAAAACATAAGATATTCACAATTAAATGAGATCTATTTAATTAAATCACTTTTAATAAAATTAATTAAATAAAACATTTTAATTAATTAGAAGAGAATTAAAATAATAGAGAAAGGAAATGTATTTAAACTTAAATTAAGTAAAGATTTAATTTAAATTCAAACGATAATTAATTTAAATAAATAGAATGTATTTATTTTAGGTAATTAAGTGGGCGTATCAGAAAATAATTAAATAAAAGTAGATTTATTTAATTATAAAAGGAAAGAATAAGATGAATGAACAATATAATTAAATTAATTAAAATTTAATCATGTGTAAGGAGACTTTAGAAAACTAATTAAATAATAAATATTTAATTAGGGATTATAGACATGACCATTTTTATCGTATACACAAAGGATAAATATGGGATTTTGACACAAAATAATTATTAATTTATAGATATGTGTGACAAGTTACACTAGTAGGCAATAGAACATATGGGTGATCCAACAATAATAAGTTTCACTTCTAGGACATCCTAATTTTTTCTTGAAATCATATATTTTTTAGAAAAATTAATGATTTAAGCCTTGAGGGGTTCCATCTAAAGGGTTTTAATTGAAGAGGGTTAGATAAGACCACCTTAGATCAAACCCACTTGGATAGAACCCCTTTATTCTTAAATCATACACACAATGGAGTCTCATTTGCACCTATCAAAATACTCATAAAAGAACTCTTTTTTTTTAACTTTTGAGGGATCAAATAAAGTCATTTAGAAATAATGTTTTGTAAATATGTAGTCCTTATTATAAACTTTTCAAAAAGCATAATTTTCAATATTTATTATTTTATTACTATATTTATTTTTGTATTTCTTATGAATGTATATTTTTACCAAACATTAAGGTATTTATTTCACACATGTGGAAAAATAGAAAAATAGACAAAAAAATTAAACAATATGTGTGCCCTAGGTATTTATGTCATTGTTTTAGCAAAAAATATTGAAGCTTGATACATACAAAACAAGTTATGTGTTATGACATACACCTATGTCCAAATTATAATTACTCTTAATTCAAAAATTTACTAAAAAAATATGCAACAAAATATTATGAAAAAATATACATGCACTAGATATTGATGTTACAAATCTATATTTTGAAAATTATGACTTTATATTTTCTATAAATAAAATTTATGCATTACAACATAAACAAGAATTTTTTAAAATGTTGTTTACTGTAAAAATAAGTTATTAAAAGTTATGTAAAAAAAATCACAATTTATTTTCAATTTTTTTAAAAATATATAGTTAGAATCTACACAAAAATTCTCACAAACCACTATTTCACATAATCTCCAAATTATTAATTGTCTAGTTGCTATAGGTTTCATCAAGTGAAAATTTGGTGAAAATGATTATTTCAATATCTTGATTTGGCCAAAAAGTGGGACACATTGTTGTAGGATGACCCACATAGGAAACCAAAAGACACCCAACACAACGCAATTCCTCATCCAAATTCCCACTAGTTTTTAATTTTTCCACCCTTCTAATTTTCCATTATGTTAGCATTTTAGTTATCTTAGAACCCTTTTATAAAGTATGGGAGTTATAGAAAGGGTCTTTTTTCATTTTCTTTTTTCAGTAGTAAAAATGCTCTTAGAAGTAGCATTCACATGCTCATACTTTCCTTTTGTATGTAATGCATCAAGGGTGCACAAATTCTATTAAATTTTTTTTTTTTATAGAAGCTCACTAACCCATTGAAATTTCTAAACTCTACCCTTCTTCTTGGATTTGTACACTCAATCATTATGCATAACTTCTTAGGATCCATTCACAATCCACCTTTATCTATCACAAATTGTAAGTATGTTAGCTCCTTCTATATGAACCTACATTTAGTTAGGTTTATGTGTAAATATTCTCCTCTTAGTTGTTCCAACCCCTACTAGATAGGTGGGAAAGATGCTCCTCCCTCATATTTTTATGCATCAAAATGTCATCAAGATAAAAAAAGCCACAAACTTACAAAGAAACAACTTCAAAATTATGTTCATTAGTCACATTAATGTTTTTATGACATTTATTGTCCTAAATGGTATTAGTATTCATTCATACTTGAGTCTTCCTTTATTTTAATGTACTATTTAGTCTTTCATTCATCCTCTTTCCTAAGCTTGATTTAGTGGCATCCTCTCTTGATGTGTATTAGAGAAGTAATACACTCTACTTAAGCAATGCATCAAGTTATCCACATGTGATAGTAGAAACTTGCACTTGATAGTGAGATTATTGATTATATGGAAATTTGTGTACATTCTCCACTCTCCATCATTATTTTTGAACATAATTATTACAAGAAATATGCAATGAATATACCTTTACCTTTTCCAATAAAATTTTAACAAACCCTCAACCTACATACTTAACTTTTCACTCATGTTAGGACTCATTCTATATAGTTCCTTGTTCACATATATAAAACCTAGTATTAGATCCATGTAGTGTGGGATGCTATGAATTGATTGAAAATCATCTAGCTTTCCTTTCTAATCACATGACATTAACTCCTTGTGAAATGTGACAAGTTCTAGCTCCTCAAATATGTGGTTTGATCCACTCCTATGTGGGACTAAATACTAGTGCTGATATCCATGCAAGTTTCTCTTCTCCTTGAAAAAATATTTTTTGAAAAAAACACCTTTCCCTTCTATGTGGAATAATCTTCATCTTGCATGGGAATTAGCTTACATTTATTACCATATTAATGGAAATTACCTTCTTGAGTCCCAATCCCATAGTGTCAATTTTTTTAATTCCTAACTATTTGATGCACTTAGGCCTCTTTTTTCCCCATAACATATAATTATTCTAAGAAATATTCGTATCGGTCTCCACTTATCAATATTTCCTAAGTTTTTTCCTTAATAATCCATCATGTGCCTATAATATGTTGGAAGTTGTAAGGTCTCAAAAATTTTAAGTGTGGATTTTTTGTCGTTCAATTTCTAGGGATTATGATGAATGCCAAAATTTCAATATTTCTCTTCCTAACTTATGCTTTTCTTCCCAACCTTTTCTTATTTCTTATTCATGGATTCTAATGCATCACAAATGCATTATAATGGTCTTTCCTTTGTTTCATATGGTTTATTATATTTTTGGTATGGATTATTAGGTATTTTAATCACATATGATGTAATTTTCATTTTTCATATAATAAAATCATATTTTGTTGATACTCTTCTTGATGGCATTGATTTCTTCTTTGTTTTTAATGACTTCATTGTACAATGGAATAGGAATTGGTCCATATTGGTGAAGGATAAAATTTTCATCATTTAAGCACCATCCATATCAATTATAAGTATGATTAGAGTAGGAGTAGATTAGGTTT